>JAWPHD010008599.1:0-113363 GCA_037043455.1 Cyrtodaria siliqua | reverse complement strand
TTGCTTGTTTTGTTGGTATTATCAGTGTTTCTAACCTGTTATTTACGGTGCCCTGTTAGGGCCATCTTACCATCGACCATCGACCTAGGTGGACCTTCGGTCGATGGTAAGGTGCGATGGTAAGATGGCCCTAACAGGACACCGTAATTTACACTGAGATACAAGTATTAAACCTTCTCACATGCAGAACTGAAGAGTTGCTGCAAATTTTGTTGTAAATACTCCATTTTTGCTGGAGTCACGGTCGTTGTTTTCTGTTACCACTCAACAGGGCTTTATATGACAGCCCAGCACTCAAGTAGCACCTGAAACATTACAGGGTTGATGATGAAGACCTTTAATGAGCATGTAAAACAATGGCAAAATAAAATTACAAAATAAATATAAATTCGGGTTATTTTTTACCCATCTGTCTGGATAAGCAGTAGCCATATTCTTGCCCGGGAACTACACGTGGGAGATAAACCAGACAACTACATTTATTCTGAATAAGCAATATTAATCACGAACTTACTATCTACACAATGGTTGTGTTGAAAAGTGTGGCCACATGGAATATTAATCATAACTCGAGGTGTTGGGGGTGATGGGGGGGGGGGGGGGGGGGGGGGGGGGGAGTGGGTCCGGACCCCATGTCCCAGTCGCTAAATCCGCTACTGGCTACTGAATATGTCAAAGCTATAGGCTAAACGATAAAAAAATCACTCTATATATGTAAATAACATATCACGAAATCATGGTGTATCATTGTCATTGTGTACTGTGTGAATGCAATTCGTGTCTGTATCAAAGAAACTAACCTAAAATTACACTACCAAACCGTGTATCAAAACTCAGTTTAGGTGTTAATGCCATATAATAATGTATATACGTCGAATAGAAGTATAGGTTTATTCACGGGTTATTGAATATGCGTTAAATGAATTATGAGTTGGTAAATTCGACGCTCCAATTTTGAGGTTTAGCTTGGCTGGTTAAAGATGTGGCTGTTGTTGGCGGGATAGCTACTTTAAATACATATTTTACAAAACAGTTATACATGATTTAACCTATGTGTTGTGTTTATAATATACTGCACAATTTGCATTTATTTTACCTAGATTTACTGGCATGCTCTTAACGTATTTTTAGTTGAATAAGCGATAAGCGATTATTTCTGAGTTCGTAAGTTCACGAATGCAAAAATCTAAATAACTGTAAAATGCCCAAAACCAAGTCATGAAATGTATATATCTTAACTTTTCGTAAGTAGGTGATTTTTTTTTTGCATATTTTGCAATCATTAACAGATTTTCTGAAGATAACTGTTTCGGATAGCCTATAGGTTGCGTTTATTAAAGCTGCTTACAACATGGATATCGCATCGTTTACACTCCTGGTTGATTAAATAATACTTCAAGGCAGAATATACTGATTACAACTTAAAATGAAACAGTTGACGAAGTATTCGAAAGTTTTATAACTTCGGGAATTATTCATTCCAATCAATAAAATAAAAGTACTTTGCCAAATAAATAGTTTGGATACACCATGTGTAAACTGATGAACTAATAATGTGTATCCCGTGAACGTTGCGCTGAGCCGAAGAGCTAAATGGTTTATTTATAGCACAGGTCTTGATTAAATATGTAAACAAAGGCTAAAAACGATCTCATAATTATTTATCGGAGGATAAGTTTAAATAAGTTGTTTCGATTAACGCCTGGGGACGTCGGGTAATTTAATGTCAATGCCAATTTGATGGTAATAGTATAAAATAGTACTCGACACAGGGCGTTTCTCCTTTAAAACGAGACTGGTGGCAATCTGGAAGAATAATGGATGTCAATTAAAATACGAGTTTAACCATCACAATGTATTTTAGTTCCATATTTGATGTACATATGCACTTAACTAGGTCCCCAAGAACCGATTTAATTATTGTTAATGAAATAGTTTTGTCGGGAAAACTCGACGATTCGGCTAGTTTTTCAGTCATAAATCATTAACATTATTCGTATGATGTGATGCTTCTTTAAGGCAATAATATATTCTTCTTTTGGGATCTCACACTGTTTATTTTCAACCTTAAAGGTACTGGGGCGATTTGGAAGCACAATTGATGTCAATACTATTACATTAGAACACCACCATCCCCACACACAAACTCCCCGCGCCACGACCCCCCCCCCCCCCTCCCCCACCCACACACACACCATAATGTGCTTCAGTTTCGTATGAAATGTGAGTAGACGTTTAATAGGCCGAATATTAAGTTTAATATCCCATACCTATACATATATGTAAATGGTGAACTTCTGCCAACAGCTTGACCGGAGTTTATACTGACCTCTAGATCACATCCATCACCATTTACTAAAATAACAACACATACACACGAGGATACGGGAGACATAATTATCTCAGCAGCACGTTATTGATTCTTCATGCTAGGAATGCTGTGCTGGGCGAAAAATGTTCTTGAAACATAGCATTGGAGAGAGCATGGTCTGAAATTTGGTGTACTTTTTTCAGCTAATTAATAGTACTAATAAACTATATCACGGAAGTAGGTGGACGTACAAGATATATATCGGAAAGAGGTAAGTTTAAGTCATAAAATTATCAATTAAATTGCAGCACATTGAGAAGCAGAACACATGTTCAAACTGTTATTGTTGCTAGTAGTAAAGCAAGAGTGTCGATGACGATCTCAATGATGTATATATATAATATGGGCACCCTTTTACTATTCATTCAGGGGTTTTGATTGTTTTATTTATCACATAACATTCTTCATATTCAGAAATTAATTCTTGATAAAAAAAACACTGACTAAATATATAAAACGGCACGCCATAGCTTAGTTCCTCGTAATTTATACTGTTTCGAACTTCAGCTGGAACAAGTTTGGCTAATGGTGTTCTATTTAATTTACAACAGGTACATCAAACGAGCTAATCATGTCCGATATGCAGATGATGGAAGAGAAATGGCGGATAGTCTTTAAGCTGATGGACATCAACAAAGACGGGAAACTCTCGATTAAAGATCTGGACGACTGCAAGCAATCGTTTGTTAGTATATACAGCCCTGAAGGGGACGCTCTAACACAACTCAAGGAAGATCTTGACAAACATTGGAGATGTCTTCTGTTTCCTGGAGGTGACCCTGATTGGAGTAAGGAAATTTCAGAAGACGCGTTCATTGTCAACATGACGAGCGCATTTCTTGAGGATAAAGTAAAACTGTATGATAGCGTTAATTCTGCACTCAAGTACCTTATGTCAGCAGCAGACAACAACAAGGATGGCATTTTTACTTATGACAAGTTCTTCAAGTTTCACGTGGCCTTCAACATGGCCGTGGACGTCATAGTTCGAACAACGTTTAACGTGATTGGTCCAAGTGCAGACGACACGTGCTCGTTTGATCAAGTTCATGCGTTTTACGTTGAACTATTTATCGGCGAAGATAAGGTCAAATTCGAAAAGTTGAAGGACGCTTACCGTGCGATTGGAATTCTTTGATTAAAGTACGATAATGATGAACACATATTTACACTACTGGAAATTAATACGTTTATTTTTCTATAAAGAAGTGTTTGTTATTTACCCGCGCGTAGAATGGGCATAATTTAGTAAGACTCTCGTCTTGCTCATCAAATTCCCAGGACGTTTAAGGCACCCGCCAAAGTATCCTTCGACCAATGTTCCGTTTGCGTTCCATAAAAGGCATATCAAATTGTCGTTACAGCAATCGACCTCGATTCCGCCTAAAGTATCAGTGCATTTTGATCGACAGCACTACTAACTTAACCTTGATTTGAAGTTATGAGGGTCCCCCAGGGGTTTTGGGGGAACAAGGGAACATGACCATTTATTTTTGGGAAACAAGGGAACATTGTCTTTAATGGTAATATTTTGTTGGGTATTTTTGTGGAACAAGGGAACATTGGGTCATATTTTCAGGGAACAGGGGAACACGGACTCCCCACCCCCCTGGGAGGGCCTCAGTTAGATTGCGCTCAGCCAACGAAATCTCGCATACATGAAGAAGGACGATGGTCACGTTACAGTCACGCTATACTTAAAGCAAACGCAATAATTGCCAGTGATGTAATAGCAGTTAAAATCATCTCCTAATTACGCTTCGTAGCGTGATAAAGGGTCTGATTTTAATAAGATTGAAATTTAGCAATGTTGTACTTTTCTATGATGCCTATGATATCATAACAACTTTTATATCATATTTGAAATATTATAAATGAAATTGGTGTAGCATGCTGTATCAAGTAATATGTAGCATTATTTAATATTTAGTATTGCCATTGCCCGCTGTATTTGAAAATTGTTTGTGAAACTGTATACTCATGGACCAAATGGTCTATTGTTCGGGGCGCTTGTTGTAGCCAAAGGTTTTCTGCAGAAGCTTGGGCAATTTAAATAATATATACTTTAATTATATATCATTAGAACTGGTATTTTTAGTGGTAAATATAAATACTTTAGTTTTGAAAATCGGGTGAGAAATAAATATTTTAGTCCAAATGATTCTTTGATAGGGCTTTTGCCATGTAAATTCCTTGTTGGTGGGACAGCAGAAAATTAAGAAATTTCAAATAACTTCAATTAGCCTTCATAAGCTATACAACTTTCAGGGTGTCTTTATTTACGAATATCCAACAATCTAAAATCATTGTGGGGTATCAATTCTAAAAAAAATATAAGTTTTCAAGTTTTTCATGCAGCATAATTTTGCATTGAAAATGTCATAGATGTTTGTAAATTACGTTTGTCCAGTGGTTGAATCTTTAATTATGTTGTCTTTTTATGTGTGATACATACACACCCTACTAAACACAAATATAAAATCAGCAAATAGTTCACAGCAACCTGAGACTTTTAAATCCTAAGGACAGCCTTCAGACCTATCATAAACCGTTGAGTAATAATTTATTGATGAATTACAGTGATGTTGATGTTTAAAGAGGGAGTACAGAGAGAAACGAAAGAGTGTGCGAAATTTGTAACTCTAACGATATTGAAGACGAGTACCATTTTATTTTGATCTGTACTACTTACTCTAACATTAGAAACAAATACATTCCTAAATATTACACAACTAGACCAAGCAGGTTTAAATTTGTGGAATTGTTGCAGTCATTAAACAAAAAGGTTATTCTTAGTTTGGGTAAATTCATTTCCGATGCACTTGTATTAAGGCTATCTACATCCATTTTAACAGACTAAAAAAACACAAGATATCTTATTTTAGAACATCCTCGTTTATCATTGACATACCATAATATGTGTATGTTTTTGATTGTTTAAATAAGTATGAAACAAAAAAATAAACATAGTGATTATTTTGTTGTATTTGCAATGTTAATATCTGTCACGTGTGTGTATATTATAATTATCATATATTTGTAATGATGAAAAACTGTAATAAGTCAATAAAAGTATCTATCTATCTATTTTTAATGTTGTTTAACGGTTGTCAACACATTTTATGCTATTTAGAGCCGAGACAAGGAGAGGTAAGGTTACATAAACATATGCCCTACTCTTATTAATATACTCAGTTCCAAAAGAAACTGGATACTTTGAAACTTGTACTTTACATCCTATCCTCTTTATCAAGCGACAGTCCCTTAATGATTCGACATATTGAAAAATAAATGACACCATGATATCGACAATGGAATGATAAAACTTTGGTACTAAACATGGGATATTCTTTTTTTTTTAATTTGTCAATTTAATTCTAAAAAGTTTTTTATACAATTAAATCTAAACAAAACGCAGTGTCCACTTTCTTTTGCAACTGAGTATAGATACATATGGTTTCTCTTTTTGATGTCCTCGGAGAATATACTACGATACACGGGAACTCCAATCGACGGACGAGGCTAAGGTAACGTGTCTTGCCCAAGAACACACCGACGAATCTCAGTGGCGACGGTGAGGCTTGAACCGGGGTCCTCCGGATTGCTAGTCTATCGTGTTATACACTAGGCCACGATATCGAAATGAACGATGAGTTGCACTGAATGAAAACAAATGTAAAACATTGTTTAACAGATTGATTGGATTTGGGGACTGAAGATGCGAACAAAAATTACAATAATGAATATGATTATTCGAAATGAACATATGCAATACTCTTGTTTACACATTCAACTCAAAACCAGGGTATACATTTCTTATAGACAGCTTCGATGTGTTTTATTTTATATATTTGCCAACAAATATAATTGTAATACATATAAGCATAATCACAATTTGGAACAAACTCAATATCCCAAAATTGCAAACCTATCGTGAAACACGTCCATTTTGGCCTACCTGGAAAGTGTTTATTGTCCGTAGTTAAGTTGATTTTATATTCAAGTTATCTACCCTACACTTAGAGGAAAATAAGTTTTCAGACATGACGTATTATGCAAATATGTGTATACAAGTACAAGTTAGGGTATCTGAAAAACAATCAATGCCAGGCGGAAAACGGATATATTTAATACAGAAAAAGGGGGAAATTTCAGGAGTGTCATTAGTGACCAGGGGCGTAGCTTCCTCTAGGCCGTATAGGCCGCGGCCTACACTTTTTTCTGAGAAATCGAAAAAATAAAAATGCCAAAAATGTAATAAAAATCGGATAAACTATATACTAGTACTTCGTGTTAATATAAATTACTTTAAATGTTTTCTACTTCTTTTTAGTTATAAGATATATAATTTACGTTAAAAAGTAAGGATATTGATGCTCTTATAGCCATATTCACCGGTACGAAATATACGCCAAAACGCACCTCCGACAGTCTAGCTGAGCATGCCCCACGGACCCCCCTAGAACTCGGCCTACACATCATATTCAGCCAAGCTACGCCCCTGGTGACACAACATGTAATCAACTGATTACTAATAAGCGATAATTACCGATAACTAATTGACTGAGTCATGTTCGATATGTTGATCACACGTATGATCAACTGTCAGATTAATGCAATTATCAAACGTTGAATAATACGAAGGCGTTTTAACCTAATCATGAAAAACAACGTATTATCAGAGTGTCCAAATATGTCTTAAAACTATTAATACAGATATGACTCTTTAAATCTATTGCCCTCAAAGCGTATATATAAATACTACTTGGTAAATAAACAGAAACAAAACAATCTTCAAGGCAGAAAATGTTTGTTCAAACATATTGCCTTCCATCAGACTGTTATCAGGTCTGTGTGAAAATATTTTTCGAACATATTGCCTATCACCATACTGTTATCAGGTCTGTGTTTCAACCGCGCGTCAATTAAAGCCGGTCCTATGTTCACGAACAAACTCAAGTCCCATTTCAAGCATTTCTATTGTTAAGCTCGAAACTCAAATATTTCTTTTAGCTATAACTTTTTTAATCAGTGTTTTTCGTAGAGAAACTGTCAGGACAGTTGTAATTTTTGCTTATCTCCATTTGTGTAAAGTTTCAAGTAATCCATTAAAAGGACACATGGTAAAACACTCGGCGTCCCGTTATTTTTATATATTTTTTTTTACATAAATTGCATTTGTTCAGTCATTAATATTAATTATAAGAATAGTATAAAGCAAATTGTACTTGCACATTACTAATTGTTGATTACTTTTCACCAACAATGTATTCAAACCTATGGTAGAATAAGGAAAATAAGTTGAAAACTTTTAAAATTGTATTTAAACATATGCAAGCAGATTTAAAGTCCAAATGATACTGTATTAATGAATCGCAAGGCTAATTTTAGTGCTTGATAAAGACTTCAAGATTGCCATGTTATACCTTTAAATATGATTTAAACATTTCAGTTTTGCATGAAATATGACTTAAGGTTGTTTGTGAACATGGGGCCAGGACTTTAAATATTCATATGACTATGCAAATTCAGGAGAAACTAACCACAGTTTTTGTCCAAATGTTTGGGATAAACAACTCACATAGCCCGAGCGAAAATAATAAATGTTTCAAGAATGACTGAGGCCCAATTAATTCTATCTGAGTACCGCTCCACATCATGTATCATCGTATTGTAAATTATGTACTACGTGCTTATCCAGTATTTTATTTTATTTTGTTAAAATATCTACGAATTTGGTGTGAAATTCTACCTAATTTTCGTACACAATATCATTTTGAGTGGTATTTTTAATTTTCAGGATTCTTTTCTGCATAATTGTATATCTTCAAACAGTATGTATCCATTTCGACATATTGCCCGGAGATACCTGGGGTCTTCTCCGCCAATGGAAGCGGGAAAGTAATATGACCTTAGAAGTTGGTGCGACTATAAAAATTAATTCACTGACCATGGAAAGCGCTGGCATTTACTTCAACTGCGAGGTCCTAGTTTTATTTTCAAGTTGTCTCCCCTACACTTGAGAGAGAAAAATACAAATTAAGATAACCGATATAATCAAGTTTTCTTTTCAAGTCGTCTCCCCTACACTTGAGAGAGAAAAATACAAAAGTAAGGTATTGCCAGAGGGAAAACCGATATAATCAATTAAAAAAAACAAAAAGGATTTGTTTTTAGTTAAAAATATGAGTTTAAGTTTCGGAAGTGTGAAAGATGATGTATGATAAGAAGACAATAATATAAAAAGAAAATCAATGATCGATAACTAATTGACTGAGCTATGTTCGCTATGTTGATCACGCGTGTGATAAAATGTCAGATGCATGCAGTTATCGAACGATGAGTAAGATGGAGGCTTTTATCCAAATTATTCAAAAATCAATAAAAAATCGCCGTGTCTTATATCTTATGTCTTAAAAATGTATGAATACACATAGGAAATATCTTGGTCTTCTGAATTAATGTTACTGCAATACTTTCGTATTCAAAATATATTTCCCAGAGAAAATTACAAAATTAAGGTATTGCCAGGGGAAAAACCGATATAATCAATTAAAAAAGCAAAGAGGAATTGTTTTAGTTACAAATATGACAGTTTAAGTTTCGGAAGTGTGATAGATGATGTATGATAAGAAGACAATCATATAAAAGGAAAATCAATGATCGATAACTAATTGACTGAGCTATGTTCGCTATGTTGATCACTCGTGTGATCAAATGTCAGATGGATGCAATTATCAAACGATGAGTAACATGAAAGCTTTTAACCAAATTATTAAACAACAACAAAAAAATCTCCATGAGATATCGTATGTCTTAAAAATGTATGAATACACATAGGAATTATCTTGGTCTGCTGTGTTAATGTTACTGCAATACTTTCGTATTCAAAATATATTTCCCTCAAGTGTATGTATACGCCTTAAACATTATTACAGCCAAGCAAAAAGTAGATTTGTCAAATGTTTCGCAATTTATATTGCATTCCATCAGAGACGTAGACAGCGTCGTTGTTTCTGTACCATATATACCGTTACCGATATGAGTCTGATTTGCTACCATTACACACATTCAGTACTATATGTTGGTTGAATGGGGTTTTACGTCATGGTCAGCACATTTTAGGCTATATATGACGGTCGATTTTTAGTGGTGGAAATGCATAAACCCGCCAGAAAACTTCGCGCCACTTGGCGAGTTGAAATAAAAAAAACTTAGTAGTAGTGGTGGAGGCAGACCATTCACTGTTTCCTGAGTAAAATCGGTACTGTACCGCATCCGTAAGAATTGACACGGTGGGATTCGAACTGGCAGCGATGAAAGGCGAGAAGGTTTCAAATGCAGCGTCTTTCCCAACACTGCCACGAATGCGCTCTCAGTGCAGTTCTGTAGGATACGCGTTTTTGTTTTATATTTTAATACTTGACAGACCAAAGTAGCTTGGTTTTATCACATACCTAAACATATTGGCCTTAAGATTTATACTGCCATAATGTCGAACTCTGACAACGGACCATTCATGGAGCAAATACCTATTTCACAGACATACTTATTTTGCATTAAGTCTGTGCATAATTCTAGGGATCTAGAGAACGGTGTCCAAAAATAAAAGAAAATTTCGGGAGATCTATGGGAACAATGGTCTCCAATTTAAAGGGACACACAGCACGGTGTCTATCAAGCTTTCAAATTAGCGCCACAATTTAAGATAACCGGTTTAAAGTGACACACGGCAGTCTTGAAGTTTTTTTATCAAGCATTACAATAAGCGTCTCGGTTTATTTATCCAGTATTATTTGACATTAATCCTGCTTGCAAATAACTAAATATTGTTCTGAGTTTTCGTCTTATTTTATCATAAGTTTGAATATATTATTGAGGCCCTCCCAGTGGGGTCCATGTTCCCTTGTTCCCTGAAAATATGACTCAATGTTCCCTTGTTCTCCAAGTATATTTTGCTTTGTTCCCCAAACATATTTTTGCAATGTTCCCTTGTTCCCCAAAACCCCTGGGAGACCTTCATTATTTGTGCAATATAACACAGAATATAATTGTGCAGATATTCAACAGTGAGTAATATGCAAACATAATTTGCTTTATACCACCCTTGCAATTAATATTTAATGATTGAACACATGCAAAGTTTGTAGAAAAACTAACGGGATGCCGTGAGGTTTTAAAACAATCAATAAGGCGTGGCGCAGTCGGTAGCGCGGCGGATTTGTAACCGGAGGCCCCGGGTTCATTCCTCCGTGGTGCAACTGAATTCCGTCGGTGTGTTCTTGGGCAAGACACTTTTCCTCGGCCTCGTCCGTCGGATGGGGACGTAAACCGGGCGGTCCCGTGTATAGGTCTATTCTCCTTCCCCTCTCTCTGGGGCGGCTCTAAATAGCATGTACTGTGTTGATGAGCCGTTAAACAACATTCATTTCATACCATTTGGATGGTCGTGAGGAATTATCTCTATAGTTCCAATTGTTCTTCGCATGGGTAATATATATTTTTTATGTTTTATGTTTTAAACTATATATTGAAATCAAGTGAAACGTGTTCGATGATCAATATATGTAATTAGACTAATAGTTATATTCTAATAACTGTCATTAATGTAATCAAAATCGTAGGACTTGCGAAAAACAAGATGCGCGCTAATCACTCGTCGACAAAAGAGTGAATGACGAATACTCTCCCTTGACATATTTAACGCCTCACCTGTCCATAGAGGGCAGTACAGTCGGAATTCCTGAGCTAAATTTAGACACATTGTAGTGTCGTATTTAGGCCAGATACCAAATAGCTGTCAAACAAAACGGTTATAAAAAATAGTGTTTGTGTATTTTAGCAGATACGATCAGTTGTGTATTCGTTGTACAAACGTGTCGGATATATAATTTGGAGGATCTACGTGTGACGGTAGTTTAACATTATTCGTGTCTCGGACATCAGTTGGGAACGCTTGAGCGACCTAGAATATTTTAGTGAAGTACCACAGGTGGATGCCAGGTGGGATAGGCCGTTATTTTGAATACACATCAGAGGGGGCGGATTTATTTTCTTGACATCATCGATTTTGACATTGTCCTTTATTGCTTAAATCTGAGATCATGACAGATTCACAAAGTTTAAAGTGCTTAACATATTCGTGATACTGTGGTTGACGATGCCGATGGACACGTTTTGGTTTAGTGAAAATGTAACAATTGAAGCGTCGCCATTTTGCTGATGATTGTCGGCTTCGTTTGATGTTACCTGGGGACAATTGTTTCACACCTGGACTTCTGTGAGCTATGGGAGGAAGTACATCGACACAAATCGCCATGCTAGGGCTCGATTCCTCAGGAAAAAGTACATGTCTCTACAGACTCAAATTTAATCAATACACACAGACTAGTCCAACAATTGGATTTAATTGTGAAAAAATCAACGTGGATAGTGGAAACGTGTTTACTGTGTGGGATGTTGGGGGTCATGACAAAACAAGACCCTTGTGGAAATCTTATATTAGAAAAGCTGATGGGATTATTTATGTAGTTGATAGTAGTGATAAAGAAAGACTGGAAGAAGCTAAAATTGAACTTATTAAATTGATACGGAGCCCAGGCAACCCCGGGCTCCCGTTTGTGGTTTTAGCAAATAAAACCGACTTGCCGGGTTCTCTCGATTGTAGCGAGATCGAGAAACTTTTGTCATTACACGAGCTGTCGCCGGGGCAGCTGTGGCATGTGGAACCCACGTCTGCTATCACAGGAGAAGGACTAGATGTAGCAGTCGAGAAAATGAGTGCTTTAATCATAAAACGGAAGAAAAGCAAGCGAAAGAAATGAAGAGACTGACAAATGGTTGTTAATCAACTTGTGCCAAAATATTGCCAATACTTACAACATGAGTCAGTTGGTATATATATATGATAGCAGTCATATCTGCCGTGCGAAAATGAGAGGAGACGATGCAACAATGGAAAACGGAGTCAACAACAGGACTCGAGAAGATAGCCGCGGATGAGAAGTCAACAAATGGCGATACTTCAAGCAGCGGTTGCCAATGTCGGAAGGACTGAGTAAGACGATCGGTCTGAAAGGAGTGCGTAGGGTTGAACATTAATATGGATGATATTTGTGAGATGACTAGTCAATGATTAAATGTACTAATTTGTCATGTGTGACATCTATTGCATAACATATAACTTACATTCTTGAAATTATGAATTTATGACAATATGAGAATTTACCAGACATTCCAATTCTGCATAATTCAGACTTAACACTTGCAGCATCCAGTTGCTCCAGATACTGAGGGACAAACCAGAACTAGTGTTATATGGCCATTACGTTATGCCTGCAGCACAGGTTGCCAATAAAACTAATCCATACTGGGATGGTGAATAAAACAGCAGCCATATATTGATTATCCTGGTAGCTGTAATCTCAGCAATAAAACATGTGCAAATGTTAGATAGTATTATACATATATGTAAACTGAAATCCTACTGATAACATCTTTATTAAATCAATGCATAATACATCAGCAAACACAATTTAATAATTAATATATATTTTGTTTGCAATTTTTGCAATTTACTATTATTGCATTCTCAAATGCTCAATCATAAAATTATGTTATGTATACACAAGTTTACAGAAAATACCAGAGATTTCTAAAACCTATTCGGCTGATTATCAGATTTTGTGCCACTATCAATGGGTGGTTACATCAGTGAATTATGGCACCTTGAGATATCTCATTCTGGCAAGCTTCACAATGCTGTATTATCAGGTTATCTACTTTCTCCAAATTGATCTATTACATAGTCTATATTAAACTGATAAGAAAGATATATTTCATTAACTTGTTTATTTTGTGTCAGAAATGATGTAATGAAAAACAGATGCCATGTCAGAATCTGTTTTTTATTTCTCCTGAAATAGGATTATTTTAAAACAAGGGTAACGACCTAGGTGTTCCTTGGAGTCAAAGATAATAGGTATTGTTTAATGTATTTTTTATCTTTAAAGCATTTAAACCAGGCATTTATGTTTAAAGGTAGTGTAGGTGATCTAGATGAATTATGGGTGTCATTCTAAATGCAATAAAACAATCCTTATGTGTGTCAGTTTGGAAATGTATGTCACATTATGTTCCATAAAACCATCATAATATATTTCAGTTTCATATTAATGTAAAAATAGAGTAATCTAGGATTTATGTTTTGGCCATTTCAATTATTATTTATGAAACAGTTTTGGTTAGCAAACTCACTGACTTTATATATGATATAATGAAACGTGCACAGTCATAAAGTTTTCTGGACCAGACTTGTTCATATTAAATGATTTAGTGTACCAAACGTAATATCCTTATTAAAAGTTATTTATTAAAACATTTTTATTTTAACTGAAGCACACTATGATATATTTATTTGTATTTGGATTGGAACCCATAATCCTTCCAAGATTGCTTCCAGTCCCTTTGAGCATGCCATAGGCTTGAATCACACATTTAAACTCTCATTTAATCAAGAAGTATTCTCAGTGAAACTGTTTTATCGGAACTTGATATAGAACAAATGGTTATATTAAGATTATTTCCAAAATAACTAAGACAACTTAACTACAGTACTGTACTAATGACTGCTGACGTTATCAACCAAGATCAATAAAGATGTGGGAATGTTATAAAGTCTTGCCATAAAAATCATAATACACTAGTGTAATAAATATGCAAATGAGGGTAAGATCATTACTCGGTCTTCTGTTCTGCATTGAGTGCAGTCTGAATTAACTATTGTTAATACCTTCTTACAGAAATCGATCAAGGCAATTCCTTTGCTCAAAGTGGTATGTAGAAAACCTGGGCTGATAATTAAATCATATAAAGCCCTGAGAAAACTGAAGCAACTTTCAGTGTCATTATATGACAGCGAATAATATTGTTTATGATTTAAAAACAAGTGATAAGCATTATATAGGCAGCTACATTAATGGAAGTATGTTATGTGACATTTTTGGTGATAAATAGAATCTCACATTTGTGCCTATAAGTATTTAATATGGAATTTATTGAACTCATTGGATAAAATCGATATGATGCTTGGCCCAGCCTCACATCATATAATACAGCCTCACATCATATAATACAGCCTCACATCATATAATACAGCCTCACATCATATAATACAGCCTCACATCATATAATACAGCCTCAATTCATATCTATTTTATCACTCAGTATTATCTGACACTCATGAAAGGACCTCTGTATATTTCTTGTATATTTATTTAATCCTTATCAAATATTTACTATGCACAAAATCAATGAGATGCTGAGATGTGTAATCAAGCCAGCAGCCAGCTGTCACCTTATCTGATGTATGTATTCTCCTGTATATATATATACACTAATAATGACTCATACATACATGTCAGTATTTACCTGTGAAATACAGCAACAGTGCTGTGAATGTTTCCTGAGATTTGACCTGTAATCAGATTCCCTATGACTACATACACGCATACACCTCCTTTTAAAATAGAGGTCCCTGACCTATAGTATAAGTTTAAGCAAACGTTAAACGGTTTAACCACAATTTTGGTGCAGCAACCACAATTTAAGTACATTTTCAGAAGATATATATTGTTATATACTGCGGTAAACCCGAGTCTTAAAAACGGAAGACTGGTATCAAATATAGACACATTGTCTACCTTGCGTGTGTTTTCAACAGCGTCACCATGATGTAACCATAAATTTCTGTCATTTTCTGTTCATTATTTTGAAACACAGCTCTTAACTAGTGGATTATTAACTTTTATTTAAATATTTTTAAAAGTGAATGTAAATGAAGGATTGCACTCTTATTCCTATACAATTATCTAGGTTACTCAAATCCCCACCCAAGGTGCAGTGAAAGACCCCACGCTAGATACCAAATATCATACCAGTAAAGGAAATGGAATAAAGTCAAACTTTCAAAGACAATGCCCTGTCTAAGCATGACCGACTGTATTGTCTTTATGCCCACAAAGTGTTAAAGCATGTACAGAGTTCATGTTTTGATCTGCTCTGGAGCCATATAAACTAGTAGTCTGGATTATAAACTATGTGGAGTGAAAGGTGTGTCGCATTCTGGGAGGTGTCTGTACCCCCTAGGTCGTTATTTGATCTACCAAATCCTTTTGTTTTTCTTCTTCAAAAAACATGATTAAGAGTGTTTCGACATATAAGAAGTTATTGTAAGCATACAGATTTAATAGGTTATATTAATTGTTCAATGCCCTGATATTTAATTAAAATTAAATTTTCTATTATTAAACATTCATATCATATATATGCCCACAGTCATTATAAAACAAATCTGTTTTTGGTCTAAGTCCGAGCATCCGTGGTTAACGACTTGCGTTGTAAACCTTCTCGCCTCTCGTCGCTGCAGGTTCCAATCCCAATGGGAGCTCAACTTGTGAGAAAGTGTCGATTCTTACAGATGGCGGGAGGTATACAGTACTGGTTTTACACAGGAAAAATGGGGTGCTCTGCTTCTACTACAAACAAAATGATTAATCGACCATCATATATGGCCTAAAATTTGCTAAAAATGACGTAAAACACCTTTCAAACAAACGGGTCTAATTAAAACAAGGTCATTCAAGTAAAAGATTGTTATCACGGTTATATGCATTTTCATTTAATTTGGAAATCTGAAGAAAGACAGTGCCGTGCAATGTTCTAAAACATGTGTTTAATAATCTGACCACTAAAGGTTACTCGATTAAACTATTACAAGTTGTATTTGTCTGTGAAAACATTGACTAAGCTGTTAGTAAGCTACTTACAAAAGGTTTAGTTGTTAAAATATGTACCAGTATAAGTGCTGTGTATATATAGGGATAATAGGGTTGTTACAAAGCTGTTGAATATAAATTAAATATTGATATTTCTATTTTCTGTTCTTGAATAACAATGATTACGCACAAAGGAAACATGCAAATTGTTGATATTTATCTTTGGAAAAGTTCATTCATCATGTTCATAAAATATGTTACTAAAAAATAATTTTTTGTTGTCAGCAATGGCTTATGCCAGTAAATGTGCACCACATTGGCATTTAGCATTTGCTAAAAAACAAAAACAGACAACAATTCTGTTTAAAACATTCCTCAATGCCCTATTCATCCCATATTACAAATAGTTTTCTAAAATACAATGAATCAACTATCTTAATTGTACAGCTTTGTTTACTAACTTTGAATAAAGAGAATGACACATACAAAATTAACATTAAACCAAATATGTATTAAATGGGAAACTAATTGATGGATATTTTCCGTTTGAAGATGTATTTGTAAATATATTCTCTACATGCCATCGTTGTTGTGATAGAGGCGGCCCTAAATGTGTTGATGATAAAGAAGGCCCTAAATGTGTTAATGATAAAGAAGGCCCTAAATGTGTTTATGATAAAGAATGCCTTAAACGTGTTCACGATAGTGTTCGTGATCAAAAAGGCCCTAAACGTGTTCGTGATAAATAAGTCCCGAAACGTGTTCACGATAGTGTTCGTGATAAAGAAGGCCCTAAACGTGTTCACGATAGTGTTCGTGATAAAGAAGGCCCTAAACGTGTTCACGATACTGTTCCGTGATAAATAAGACCCTAAACATGTTAATGATAAAGAAGTCCCTAAACGTGTTCACGATAGTGTTCGTGATCAAGAAGGCCCTTAACGTGTTCACAATAGTGTTGGTGAAAAATAAGTTCTGAAACGTATTCACGATAGTTTTCGAGATAAAGAAGGCCCTAAACGTTTTCACGATACTGTTCCATGATAAAGAATGCCCTAAACGTGTTCACGATAAAGAAGGCCTTTAGACATGTTCAAGATAGTGTTCGTGACAAAGAAGTCCCTAAACGTGTTCACCATAGCTAGTGTTCTTGATAAAAAAAAAGGCCCTAAACGTGTTCACGATACTGTTCCGTGATAAAGAAGGCCCAACGTGTTCACGCTAAACAAGGCCCTAGGCGTGTTCAAGATAGTGTTCGTGATAAAGAAGTCCCTAAGTGTGTTTGTGATAAATAAGGCCCTACACGTGTTCACGGTACTGTTCCGTGATAAAGAAGGTCCCAAACGTGTTCACGATAAAAAAGGCCCTAAACGTGTTCACGATAGTGTTCGTGATAAAGATATCCCTAAACGTGTTCACGATAAAGAATGCCCTAGACGTGTTCAAGATAGTGTTCATGATAAAGAAGTCCCTAACGTGTTCATGATAGTGTTCGTGATAAATAAGCCCCTAAACGTGCTCACGATATTGTTCGTAATAAATAAGTCCCTAAACGTGTTCACGATAGTGTTCGTGATAAAGAAGGTCCTAAACGTGTTCAAAATAAAAAAAAAGGCCGTAAATATGCTCATAATTGTATTAATGATAAAGAATGCCCTAAATGTTAGCCCTTAATGTGCTCATAATACTTGGAAGTCCCTCACTGTTTCATGATAATGAAGGCCCCAACTATCTTCATGATAAAGAACGTTCTAAATGTATTACGGCTAAAGAAGGCCCTACACGTTTTATGGTAAAAAGGCCCTAAATGAAGGCCCTAAATATTTAAATGCGTTTATGATTAATGGAATCCCATTCAAGTGTCCGTGACTAACTCTTTAAATCTAAATATTTAGTCTAGATAGGCATTTAAACTAAATTATATCGACATGAGAAAGTACTGGCCATGATTTACCAGATGTGATAATTTATTATACAGACATGTTACGTCTCAATGTTTTGACCCCCACCCCGGAGCTACATGTGTGTACTGAAGTTATGTATTAATTTACATGTCGGTGGAGTGATAGATCCTGTCAATCAGTGATAATATCCTAATGTAATTGGCAGGTGCAGTTTTAGGGCTATTTAGCATATGGTAAATTAGGTTATGAAAATCATACGTCTGGAATAGGGTAATTTAAGTCACAGATGCGTGGCCATGGTAATTTGACATGTTTTTTTTAAACTGTTTGATTATATATTGCTATGTTTAATGATGAAATTAGAAGATAAACTGTCTATCAAAGTAAAACGCACACATCTGTATGCTAATATAATTACCAAATCAATATTGACACCTCTCAGACGCTATTCTAGTGCTGAAATGGATTGTTTCTACCAATTTCATAGTAAAATGTGTACAGCCAGTCATCGTTACATATTATATCAATGAGTTGGACGATATACCGCGTATATCAATGAGTTGGACGATATACCACATATCATCCGGACAGTCAGCTATCGATTACAACTATATAAGTGAGTAGGAAGGTATACCACATGTACTCCGCATAGGCAAATAACGATTGCAGCTACATAAGTGAGCGGGAACATAGAACACATATTCTCCGGACAGTTAAATATTGATTACAACTATATAAGTGAGTGACCAGGTATAACACACAAGACCTTGGTCTGAGGGTGTCTCGCCCACTTCGGAAAACCGTATATGAAAGGTAGGAATATATAAAAACAGCAAAGTCGATGTAATATGAAAAAAATAGGGGAAGGTAATTGGAACGAAGTTATCAGAAAAAGGTAACTGAGGTTAACTTACCTATTCAAAGTGATGTTTAGGGAAAACAACGCAAAATGTGACCTTGACCTTGATATTTTTTGTCGTTCGGCGATGTCCGCCAATGCCAACAATACATATGACCAAGTATCAAAGACATAAAGTGAAGCAATCGCATGAAGTTAACTGAGGTTGAGTTACCTAACCGAGGTTAAGTTTGGGGAAAATAACGCAAAATATGACCTTGACCTTGGTATTTTTTGCCATTCAGCGATGTCCACCAATGCCAACAATACATATGACCAAGTATCAAAGACATAAAGTGAGGTAATCACATAAACTCAGGTTAAGTCATCTAACCAAGGTTAAGTTACCTAACCAAGGTTAAGTTTAGTGAAAATATGACATTGACCTTGGAGTTTTTGGCGTTCAGTGATGTACACTAATGCCAACAATACATATGACCAAGTATCAAACAAAGAAATTAAAGTTATCAAAAAAAGCTAACTGAGGTTAACTTACCTAACCAAAGTGATGTTTAGGGAAAATAACGCAAACTATGACATTGACCTTGGTATTTTTTGTCGTTCAGCGATGTCCACACATGCCAACAATTCATATGACCAAGTATCAAAGACATAAAGTGAGGCAATCACATAAATTAGGGGAAAATAAGCGAACTATGACCTTGACCTTGGTAATTTTTATCGTTCAGTGATATCCATCTACTAATGCCAACAATACATATGACCAAGTATCAAACAAAAAAAATGAGGCAATCACATACAGTTAACTGAGGTTAACATACATAAACAAGGTTAAGTTACCTAACCAAGATTAAATTTTGGGAAAATGACGCAAAATATGATCTTGACCTTGGTAATTTAGGCATTACATGATGTCCATTGACCCAACAAAGCATCTAACAAAGTTTCGAAAAAAATCGAGAAGCGGTTGTTGAGATATAGTTGATTTAAAATGCGGACGCGACTGCTATGTCTCGCCTCCCACTGTCGTGGTCGAGACAATACTCTGCCAGGCGCGTAGCGTGCCATACTCATTTACTCACGTGAGCAAACTTTACAATCAATGTTTGAAAAATTGAAAGATTTAAAACTCGAAAAATGCAATAAAATCGTAAGCTTTAGGAGGGTTCAGGTCTATTCTTCATTTTCTACAATGGTCAAAGTGTCATGACATATTATTACAAAATATGCCTGGAATTACACCAGTGAGAATGCACCATTTAAGACTACCATTAACCCACAATTTCTAGGGGGAGGACCCCCAAACCCCACGCAACTTAGTTGCAGCATTATTATAGGTTTATGGGGACGGCCGCAAGTCCTAATAGGCGTCCGCAAAGTAGGCGTTTAGGTATGTATCGTGAGTAACTTCAATTTTGGC
Organism: Cyrtodaria siliqua; assembly: GCA_037043455.1. Taxonomy (NCBI): domain Eukaryota; kingdom Metazoa; phylum Mollusca; class Bivalvia; order Adapedonta; family Hiatellidae; genus Cyrtodaria; species Cyrtodaria siliqua. Next base: position 93,034 of record JAWPHD010008599.1, on the reverse strand, counting down.
CACGCTGCGCCCCTGTCTGCACAGTCAAATATCGATGACCTAATATATATATATAAGTATTTGGTAAATTATATACTATATACGTGAGTGAATAGGTATAACACATATATCTGTACGGTAAAACATAGATTATATACTATATACGTGAGTTAGAAGGTATAACACATATACTCTGTACGGTAAAACATCGATTACATACATATAATTGAGTGAGTAGGTATAACACATATACTCTGTACGGTAAAACATAGATTATATACTATATAAGTGAGTGAGTAGGTATAACGCATATACTCTGTACGGTGAAACATCGATTATATACTATATAAGTGAGTGAGTAGGTATAACGCATATACTCTGTACGGTGAAACATCGGTTATATACTATATAAGTGAGTGAGTAGGTATAACACATATACTCTGTACGGTAAAACATCGATTATATACTATATAAGTGAATGAATAGGTATAACACATATATCTGTACGGTAAAACATAGATTATATACTATATACGTGAGTTAGAAGGTATAACACATATACTCTGTACGGTAAAACATCGATTACATAAATATAAGTGAGTTAGTAGGTATAACACATATACTCTGCACGGTAAAACATAGATTATATACTATATAAGTGAGTGAGTAGGTATAACGCATATACTCTGTACGGTGAAACATCGATTATATACTATATAAGTGAGTGAGTAGATATAACGCATATACTCTGTACGGTGAAACATCGGTTATATACTATATAAGTGAGTGAGTAGGTATAACACATATACTCTGTAAGGTAAAACATCGATTATATACTATATAAGTGAGTGAGAAGGTATAACACATATACTCTGTACGGTAAGACATATATTATATACTATATAAGTGAGTGAGAAGGCATAACACATATACTCTGTACGGTAAAACATCGATTACATACATATAAGTGAGTGAGTAGGTATAACACATATACTCTGTACGGTAAAACATAGATTATATACTATATAAGTGAGTGAGTAGGTATAACGCATATACTCTGTACGGTGAAACATCGATTATATACTATATAAGTGAGTGAGTAGGTATAACACATATACTCTGTACGGTAAAACATAGATTATATACTATATAAGTGAGTGAGAAGGTATAACACATATACTCTGTACGGTAAAGCATAGATTATATACTATATAAATGAGTGAGTAGGCATAACACATATACTCTGTACGGTAAAACATAGATGACTTACTATATAAGTGAGTGAGTAGGTATAACACATATACTCTGTATAGTAAAACATAGATTTATACTATATAGGTGAGTGAGTAGGTATAACACATATACTATGTACGGTAAAACATAGATTATATACTATAAAAGTGAGTGAGTAGGTATAACACATATACTATGTACGGTAAAACATAGATTATATACTATTTAAGAGAGTGAGTAGGCATACCACATACACTCTGTGCAGTAAAACATAGATTACATACTATATAAGTGAGTGAGAAGGTATAACACAAAGACTGTACGGTAAAACATAGATTACATACTATATTAAGTGAGTGAGTAGGTATAACACATATACTCTATATAGTAAAACATATATTTATACTATATAGGTGAGTGAGTAGGTATAACACATATACTATGTACGGTAAAACATAGATTACATACTATATAAGTGAGTGAGAAGATATAACACAAAGACTGTACGGTAAAACATAGATTATATAAGTGAGTGAGTAGGCATAACACATATACTCTGTACAGTAAAACATAGATTACATACTATATTAAGTGAGTGAGTAGGTATAACACATATACTCTGTATAGTAAAACATATATTTATACTATATAGGTGAGTGAGTAGGTATAACACATATACTATGTACGGTAAAACATAGATTATATACTATTTAAGAGAGTGAGTAGGCATAACACATACACTCTGTGCAGTAAAACATAGATTACATACTATATAAGTGAGTGAGAAGGTATAACACTAAGACTGTACGGTAAAACATAGATTATATAAGTGAGTGAGTAGGCATAACACATATACTCTGTACAGTAAAACATAGATTACATACTATAATAAGTGGGTGAGTAGGTATAACACATATACTCTGTACGGTAAAACATAGATTATATACTATATAAGTGAGTGAGTAGGTATAACACATGTAGCTCTGTACGGTAAAACATCGATTATATACTATATACGTGAGTTAGAAGGTATAACACATATACTCACATACTCTGTACGGTAAAACATAGATTATATACAATATGAGTGAGTGAGTAGGTATAGCACATATACTCTGTACGGCAAACCATAGATTATATACTATATAAGTGAGTGAGTAGGTATAACACATATACTCTGTACGGTCAAACATCGATTATATACTATATACGTGAGTGAGAAGGTATAACACATATACTCACATACTCTGTACGGTAAAACATAGATTATATACTATATAAGTGAGTGAGTAGGTATAACACATATACTCTGACGGTAAAACATAGATTATATACTATATAAGTGAGTGAGTAGGTATAGCACATATATTCTGTACGGTAAAACATAGATTATATACTATAGAAGTGAGTGAGTAGGTATAACACATATACTCTGTACGGTAAAACATCGATTATATACTATATACGTGAGTGAGAAGGTATAACACATATACTCTGTACGGTAAAACAAAGATTATATACTATATAAGTGAGTGAGTAGGCATAACACATATACTCTGTACGGTAAAACATAGATTATATACTATATAAGTGAGTGAGCAGGCATAACACATATACTCTGTACGGTAAAACATCGATTATATACTATATAAGTGAGTGAGTAGGCATAACACATATACTCTACACGGTAAAACATAGATTATATACTATATAAGTGAGTGAGTAGGCATAACACATATACTCTGTACGGTAAAACATAGATTATATACTATATAAGTGAGTGAGTAGGTATAACACATATACTCTGTACGGTAAAACATTCATTATATACTATATAAGTGAGTGAGTAGGCATAACACATATACTCTGTTTAGTTAAACATAGATTTATACTATATAAGTGAGTGAGTAGGTATAACACATATACTATGTACGGTAAAACATAGATTATATACTATTTAAGAGAGTGAGTAGGCATAACACATACACTCTGTGCAGTAAAACATTGATTACATACTATATAAGTGAGTGAGAAGATATAACACTAAGACTGTACGGTAAAACATACATTGTATACTATATAGGTGAGTGAGTAGGCATAACACATATACTATGTACGGTAAAACATTCATTATATACTACATCAGTGAGTGAGTAGGTATAACACATATATTCTGTTTAGTAAAACATAGATTTATACTATATAAGTGAGTGAGTAGGCATAACACATATACTCTGTATAGTAAAACATATATTTATACTATATAAGTGAGTGAGGAGGTATAACACATATACTCTGTACGGTAAAACATAGATTATATACTATTTAAGAGAGTGAGTAGGCATAACACATATACTCTGTACGGTAAAACATAGATTATATACTATATAAGTGAGTGAGTAGGTACAACACATATACTCTGTACGGTAAAACATTCATTATATACTACATCAGTGAGTGAGTAGGTATAACACATATATTCTGTTTAGTAAAACATAGATTTATACTATATAAGTGAGTGAGTAGGTATAACACATATATTCTGTATAGTAAAACATAGATTATATACTATATAAGTGAGTGAGTAGGCATAACACATATACTCTGTACGGTAAAACATAGATTATATACTATATAAGTGAGTGAGTAGGTACAACACATATACTCTGTACGGTAAAGCATAGATTATATACTATATAGGTGAGTGAGTAGGTATAACACATATACTCTGTTCGGTAAAACATTCATTATATACTATAGAAGTGAGTGAGTAGGTATAACACATATACTCTGTACGGTAAAACATTGATTATAAACTATATACGTGAGTGAGAAGGTATAACACATATACTCTGTACGGTAAAACATAGATTATATACTATATAAGTGAGTGAGTAGGTATAACACATATATTCTGTACGGTAAAACATAGATTATATACTATATATGTGAGTGAGAAGGTATAACACATATACTCTGTACGGTAAAACATCGATTATATACTATATACGTGAGTGAGAAGGTATAACACATATACTCTGTACGGTAAAACATCGATTATATACTATATACGTAAGTGAGAAGGTATAAAACATATACTCTGTACGGTAAAACATAGATTATATACTATATAAGTGAGTGAGTAGGTATAACACATATATTCTGTACGGTAAAACATAGATTATATACTATATAAGTGAGTGATAAGGCATAACACATATACTCTGTACGGTAAAACATAGATTATATACTATATAGGTGAGTGAGTAGGCATAACACATATATTCTGTACGGTAAAACATAGATTATATACTATATAAGTGAGTGAGTAGGCATAACACATATACTCTGTACGGTAAAACATAGATTATATACTATATAAGTGAGTGAGCAGGCATAACACATATACTCTGTACGGTAAAACATCGATTATATACTATATAAGTGAGTGAGTAGGCATAACACATATACTCTACACGGTAAAACATAGATTATATACTATATAAGTGAGTGAGTAGGCATAACACATATACTCTGTACGGTAAAACATAGATTATATACTATATAAGTGAGTGAGTAGGTATAACACATATACTCTGTACGGTAAAACATTCATTATATACTATATAAGTGAGTGAGTAGGCATAACACATATACTCTGTTTAGTTAAACATAGATTTATACTATATAAGTGAGTGAGTAGGTATAACACATATACTATGTACGGTAAAACATAGATTATATACTATTTAAGAGAGTGAGTAGGCATAACACATATACTCTGTACGGTAAAACATAGATTATATACTATATAAGTGAGTGAGCAGGCATAACACATATACTCTGTACGGTAAAACATCGATTATATACTATATAAGTGAGTGAGTAGGCATAACACATATACTCTACACGGTAAAACATAGATTATATACTATATAAGTGAGTGAGTAGGCATAACACATATACTCTGTACGGTAAAACATAGATTATATACTATATAAGTGAGTGAGTAGGTATAACACATATACTCTGTACGGTAAAACATTCATTATATACTATATAAGTGAGTGAGTAGGCATAACACATATACTCTGTTTAGTTAAACATAGATTTATACTATATAAGTGAGTGAGTAGGTATAACACATATACTATGTACGGTAAAACATAGATTATATACTATTTAAGAGAGTGAGTAGGCATAACACATACACTCTGTGCAGTAAAACATTGATTACATACTATATAAGTGAGTGAGAAGATATAACACTAAGACTGTACGGTAAAACATAGATTATATAAGTGAGTGAGTAGGCATAACACATATACTCTGTACAGTAAAACATAGATTACATACTATATTAAGTGGGTGAGTAGGTATAACACATATACTCTGTACGGTAAAACATAGATTATATACTATATAAGTGAGTGAGTAGGTATAACACATATAGCTCTGTACGGTAAAACATCGATTATATACTACGTGAGTGAGAAGGTATAACACATATACTCACATACTCTGCACTGTAAAACATAGATTATATACAATATAAGTGAGTGAGTAGGTATAGCACATATACTCTGTACGGCAAACCATATTTAGCCATACAAATTCAATAACCTTTTTATTGTATACTTTCATATTGTTTTTGATCAATGTTAATTGTATGACTAATACTTTTCATTGTATTTGTGTTATTTTTTATAGCTTTTGATGGAATTCCTATCTTGCCATTCATTTTCATTTTGTGTGGATGATTATTTTGCGCGAAAACGACGTCGACTTCGGATGACGTCATTAAAAACATCAAGGGATTTTCTGAAGTTTGTTTACCATTCGATAACGTTAAAAACAGTGGGTGAGTGACCATTTGAATTATTTTATCAATTTTTGCCATAAAAGGTTGTAAAAAAACTCGTATATGTTTGTTGACACTATAGGAAGGATTCCGTTATTTTTATTTGAAAGTAGTTCCTTATTTCTATTTCGCGGCTCTTAGCAAGCACGAGCAAAAGTTCCCGTGCAATATCAATGCGTGCAATATCGTAGAATATTGCACGCTTAGCTCAATGCAAACTAAACGGGACAATATGAAAGTATACAATAAATACTATATACGTGAGTGAGAAGGTATAAGAAATATACTCACATACTATGTACGGTAAAACATAGATTATATACTATATAAGTGAGTGAGTAGGTATAGCACATATACTCTGTACGGTAGAACATAGATTATATACTATATAAGTGAGCGAGTAGGCATAACAAATATATTCTGTACGGTAAAACATCGATTATATACTATATACGTGAGTGAGAAGGTATAACACATATACTCACATACTGTGTACGGTAAAACATAGATTGTATACTATATAAGTGAGTCAGTAGGTATAGCAACATATACTCTGTATGGTAAAACATAGATTATATACTATATAGGTGAGTGAGTAGGTATAACATATATACGTTGTACGGTAAAACATCGATTACATACTATATAAGTGAGTGAGTAGGTATAATAGATATACTCTGTAGGGTAAAACATAGATTATATACTATAAGTGAATGAGTAGGTGCAACTCATATACTGTGTACGGTAAAGCATAAATTATATTATATATAAGTGATTGAGCAGGTATAACACATACTCTGTACGGTAAAACATCGATTACATACTATATAGATGAGTGAGAATGTATAACACATATATTCCGTACAGTAAAACATCGAGTATAACATCTATATAAGTGAGAAGATACAACACAAGCCATCGAGTGCATATAAGTAAGTGGGAAGATATTTCACAAATAATCTGTACAGTAAAACTCAATATCTAATTAAAATCATATCCTAATTACTCTTTGATACTCTCCGCTATAGTAGTGAAAATAAAGCAAAACCATTGTTTGTCTCTTTAAAACTGATATATTTGATACCAAAGGATCGAGTTTGGCAAGTTTTAACTCAATAGCCGGCAAAATATGGTTACGTAATTGATGTGGTAAACAGTCATGTATCTACTTACTGACTCAGTGATTCATGTATCAAATGTTGTTGTTTTATAAATTAGGGAGAATGTACATGTCTACTTCTATTGAGATAAATGGTTAATCTGTATTGTTGTTATATAGTCAAGCAAACTGACACGAGAAAAGATTAGCTATCTTGCGAGATAGTCTGGTAAATTCATACATCATGTATATGTAGTCACACTGGACATTGTAATTGTAACAAACAGGGGAACCACCACCTTGTGTGAAATGTTTTTGTATATTGTGGCCACTATCACAGTGCCCTCCCACTCCTCCCCAACCCCACCCCCCTTTGTGTGAAATGTTTTTGTATAACGCCTTTATAGTGTGGCCACTATCACAGTGCATTTATGCAAACGTCATCGTTGTTCTTTTATTTGAGTGGAACTAGTAATGTAAGGTATGTGATGCTGCTGTTAGGCAAGTAAATTCAGATGGACTGGAGAATATTCGACAAGACTTTGTTGAGCCACACGTTAGAACAAAAGTGTTGGTGTACATGTCTAATACCACCAAAGAACAAAACTTCACCTCGCCCTAGCTGATGCACCTATCCGACATACTTAAAGTTGTAGATGCCAATGAGTGTACACCCAAATCGGATTGCACACCAGCAACAGCACGAGGAAGAGGACTCTATGACGATTCTTTTTTTACTCATTTTTAACTCCTAGTCACAGTGCTCCTCTTAGAAATTGTCGATTCTTACGTTTTTTTACGGATGGAGGGAGGTATGCAGTATTGGTTCTACCCAGAAAAAATGGGGTTGTCTGCCTCTACCACACACACAAAAACAAATCGACCGTCATATATATGGCCTAACATGTGCTACAAATGACGTTAAATACAAAAGACCTAAAACACCGTTCAAACAAACGAATCTTTTCACAGTGTTACCTCCTGTTATACTCAGTGGCGCTTGTTTGCTAATTTTTAAGTGAAATGTAATTCGGCATTTTAGTGGTGTTTTCGATATCCGATGTTGTGTATACAGTTGTAAATGTAATACGTGTAAAACAAAACATTCGATCCCGGCAGGACTCGAACCTGCAATTTCCTGATTCGTAGTCAGGCGCCTTATCCATTGGGCTATGGAACCTCGCTAAATAATTACAATTTTAGCGTTTATGTATTAGTTAAAATCATACATAATCTGATTTAAAATGTAATAAACAGATTATTTAACTGCTGTGTTCGATTATATAGAAATCCTTCACTCGATGGTAGGCGTGTTTTGTTTTTTGAACAACACGTCTACCATCTCGTGAAGGATTTCCCTATAATCGATCCCAGCTGTTAAATAATCTCTATTTCTTTTCACGGTATAAAGAATTAAACATCTGTACGATCGATGAATGAATTTTGTCTATAGTGATGAAGATTTCAGTATGACGTTTATATATTTAAAAAATGCAATTTGATATAATATAATCACTCTACATTCTTTTTAAATTAAGTTTTACAAGTTATAAAGTATGTATTATACATTCCAGCGATCACAGTTCATATCATACGTATTCAAAAATGTTGGTTTATCGAAAACGAACATTAACTGCAATTTCACTGACAATTTATACATCTAGGTCATACATTATGCTTAATTGACCATTTAAATACTACATACCCTTGGGTTATCGATTACATTAACCAAGAATACAATTATGACTTTTAAGACCCTATTGTTTCACATACACGTTGAAGAAAGTGTCTGTATGTCCGTCAGCCCGTACGCCCGTCCGCCCGCCCGTTCGTCCATGAGACACGGGTTACTCCGTAAATAAAAATGTCACTCCGTAAATAAAATGTCGATTTTTTCGCCGAATCGATATGCACATCTTGACATCCTAGGTAAGCATCCTGTAAACTTTCGAAAAAATCGGTTGGAAACTGTGAGAGGAGATAGACACATAGGATATTTTAACTTAAAATTCGAAGAATAAAGGGCCATAACTCGGGTAATACCTGGTCGATTTTGACGCCGAACCGATATGCACATCTTTACATCACATGTAAGCAGCATGTACAGTTTTAGAAACGATCGATTGAAATTGTGGGAGGAGAAACACACACACACGCACTTTTCGGGTCCGGCGGACGAAGGACAGACGAACGGACGGAGAGGCATATGGACATGGCTAACGCTATATACCCGATCACCATTCGGTGATGTGTGTGGTGGGGTGTAGGGGGTGGGGTATTTGGGGAGTGCATAAACCAAAGACGGAGAAGGATATGGATGACGTGTTCATATCCTCGGAGAAATGGCCATCAATAAATACAGTATGGGATATTCCTGCCCTATCTGGGAACAGTATTTTTCATCAATACTGGAAAACAACTGTTTAAAAGTCAACCGTATGTATCCTCGTCATGAATGTTGATCATTAAGGTGACACTTCGATAGTCTTATCTATTTGTTTGCATGATTGGTCAATTGCGAGGTATTTGTACATATGCAAATAAACATATCTGGTTCCTCAGGGGTAAATATTGTTTTCGCTAACACATGCTATTTACAGACGACACACGTCAGCTGTCAATATGGCAATGAAGAAAACAGTTGGTGGGCAATTAACATAAACAAACAATCCCACGTCTTGATCATTTTGTTCATCATTAAAAATACTATAATATGACACCAATGACTGAGTAAAACGGCCTGTAAGCGTTCTTAAAATATCAAATTTTCTACAACCACGTGTGGCTGAATATGCGGCCATGTCTATACTTTCGACTCTCATCCATCAGAGTATATAGTTGTTTTAGCAACTCTACACCTACATCTCAACTCTACAACCTGTAATTACAAAACTGTCAGCTTTTTATTACTACTGACCACATATCCAATTATAGCCGTCAGGAGACACAGCCGCCATGACAGGGGACACACTACTGACCACATACCCAATTATAACTGTCAGTCAACACAGGCATCATGACAGAGGACAACAGTTCATTATACGCGCCATGTGTTGGTATGTGATGGAAACTAGCCACATGATTTAATAGTGTCAACCCCTCGCATAGTCCAGCAACCCTCCTTCGTTAATCGGTTTCCAATTTATTTTTTAGGTCAAGCTTATACCTTATGTGTATTTCGGTACCAAGTAGAATAGTCCACTGGTCCCCGAAATCACACTCATGATTGTAGGATTACCCCTCGCACAATCCACCACATCGTTCAAAAATGTTAAACTACCCAGTGCCAAATACCCTATGTGCACCATATGTTACTGAAAGTAGTTATACAAGTCAAACAGGAAATGTATCATTCAAAGAATACAGTCACACACCCCCATCAAAAAGAACAACAAAAAAGCACACACAAAACACGACAATTACAAGGGATCGAAATATCAAATCAATATGGGTTTGGGACGGTCAGCTGGTAGGTTTAAACCAGGTTCTAGGGTGCACCAAACATCAAGCTTACCCTACGGTTATCCCAATAAGATGGGGGCAGTGTAAATAACGAAATTCCCACCTGGCTATATCTTGCAACAAACTAGGCATCATTAAAACGCAATACAAGTGTAACACAGAGATGATCATGTATATATGAATAATTATAAATATTCAATGACTTGACAGAAGCCAGAGTAACAAGAGAAAAAACCCATTAAGGGAATGGCAAGGCAAGACTTGTGACAAACATCATACGCTACCATCCCTTTCGAGATTTAGTTAGACGTCATCATAGAGTCCACAATCTGTCCGGTCATCGCTGAATGAAAGAGGAAAGCATAATGGCGAACTAAAAATTGGTCAACACAAAACACGCAGTGCGTTGCAAGATGATAGGATCCCAATCCATTTTAACGTTATAAAGATTGTATGAAAATGACCAAGCATCTTACGAAGTTTGTAAAACGTCACCATTAAATCCGGTTGTGTCAGTCATTGTGGCGGAAGAGTTTTTAAATTGTTTTTATATTTTAAAAGTAAAGCAGGGTAACGACAATACATTTTGTAAAGGTTCTGCGAAATGAATGCTAACGGAATCCTTGATGAAGTACATCAGGACCGCACACAATGTACACACTCTTCATTTCTAAATTGCAATTGAGTGTGTTTTCAAGAAGAGTGTGTGGGTGTGAGGTGTGGGGGCGTGGGGGCGTTGGGGATGTCGTGAGGGGGTGGGTGGAATGGGGAGTGAGGGTCTGTTTGACATGAACATATATACAAATTATCATTAAATCCACTTTTTAGGTCAATACATACAATAGGGGCAAGACAGTAACCACTTGTCAGAGTGGTGTGACGCTGACCTTTGGCGACATATCGCCATGATGGTACCAAATATTAATATCAAAATCCCTGTACTGGTTAATAAAGTTACGGAGTGGACACGAACTTGCCCATTATTGACCTTTGACTCTCAGTGTGTCTTGGCCTTAATTATTAGGACATGGGAGTTGTCCGAATCGCCATTTATGTAAAATGTTAACCTATTGTAAATGATTATCAAAATCCGTTAAATCAAGACGGTGACCACCCTTTTTTGCATGGGTCAAGCTAATTTTATGCCGATTATTTTTGGGCTGATCTTAACTCGTCTCCACAGTGCTCCTCTGAGAAAGTGTTGATTCTTACGGATGGCGGGAGGTATACAGTTCTGGTTCTACCTAGGAAAGATGGGGTGGTCTGCCTCTTCCGCCGTCATATATGACCTAGCATGTGCTAAAATGGCGTAATACACCATTCAAACAAACAATCATCAACATGCTGCTGTACTGGAATACCACGCCAAAGACACACGGCATGATGCCCCACCCAGTCACATTATACTGACACCCGTCCAACCAGTCCTAGTATTGTCCTCTATATGCTGAGCGACGATGGCCATTTGTATTGAACCCACGACCTCCGCCATCCGATGCGGACGCTCTACCATTACGACATCTCGACGCGGTAAAAAGTTAGAGGCCAGCCACACCGTAAAACACACCCTTTTAAAAATTGACCGTGCAGTGTGAAATTGACCTTAATTGCGAGTTTTTCTTGAAACACTACTTTTGATATTCATCCACTGACTAAAACACTTTAGTAGTGGCATAGTAGCTTGAATGGAGTACCATGGAGTACTAGAGGGAGGCTGTTTCACAGCAATAGACAATAATAGATGACATATCAGCAATGTCCCAGAAACAGTACAATCCAAAGGAAAAAAGAGAAACATCACATGAACTGCGAGTGAACAGCGAGAGTCGTCGTAGAAACGGAGTATAGAGCGAGGCTTCAGCAGAAAGTATGTCACAACAGTTCACCATCCAGTAGGAGGGACAGCAGCAGAGCTGGCGGAAGATGGAGTGAGCGGAGGCGAAAGAAAGGAGCAGATAAAAGAGGTTGAGAAGGTGGGCCAAAAAACCCCCCAAAAAGGTCTAAACAAAACCTTTAGGCTGATCAGGTGGAAACACGGACGGATGTATGGGACGGACACAGCGCAATCCTAAAGTCCGATTTCACCAGTAGGGGACTAATACCATTAACCCAAATCTTCATCGAAAGAGCGTATCAGTCTTAAATTTTGACAATGGAAACTTAGAAAATAAGAGGCCTAACTAAAAGTGGATCTATTCTATTTATTATTCCATTTTTATATTGAGGTTAATTCGTGTTATATAAGTATGTGCGTACACTTATACATTCCACAGTTATCATCCATTGTACACATACTAATTTACAGGGGCAATCAACTGTTATCGTATACAAGGCTATTATACTAATTCAATACAAATATTTAATTTATATCAACTGCATTTCCAGGTCAAATATTTATGGATACTGAAAGGAAAAAGAAACGCATATATATATTGTATGTTCAATATGCCACTGCTAATCGAATGGTACAGAGCGACATTAGGCCTGTCCTTTCGGAAAGAAGCTCTAAACAACACCAAACAGACCAATAGTTACCCCTTTAAAGTTTCATTATCGACAGAATGCGCATTTGGCTCAAGCAAGTGAGCAAACTTAGGCTTTAAACGTTGACATCCCTTAAAATACAATACTAAAATGGCTTGACTTTAAGCGAAACTTCAACATTCGTGAATTTCGTGTCACAAAGCATACTTTGATTAAAAGGTCTACTATATGCCAGAGTTGTCCTTTCTGTAATTAGCTATAGCCACTTTTTGTACAAAACACGTTGAGATATATCTGGAATAGTATGTGGAATTAGGTGTATGCAATAGTGTATTATAGGCAATTTTTTGATTATGCGTTTCTTTTTCCTTTCAGTATAGCGTGTTGTTTTGGTACGCAACAATTGCTAGGCTTTTTCTTTTTACTTAGGAAATAGTAGATATGGAATGCCAATATTGTTAACGGAACACACGCCAATCTTAAAGCATTCCTTAATGTTAATTATTAAAATTAGAACCTCGATTTGTTATCACTTTAAACATGCTTTCATAATACATATGTAAATAAAAGGTAATACAACTTTCTCTGGCGAAGAATGAAATATATTATTGTTGTGGTATATAAATCAACAATCACTAATATGCATGAGCAAATTGCTTTAAACCATTGAAATAATTCTTAATAATGTATTTTAACGAAAACAACTCTGTTTTTCGAATTTTTGGTCCCTTGACCTTCTTCAGAAGACGAATTTATTTTACAGCCTACATTGCGACTGTACTCTTAATCATATCAGAAATACAAATTCTATATTCGACAAACAGAGTTGTTTTTGTTAAACTATTTACATAATTTCCCAGCAATGGAATATTCATAATACTTTCTTTTCTTTTTTAAAAATATTTATGCAAAAGTCAATAATGCCGCGTGTCCCTTTAAGATAATTACCGGGATGACACCGTATGCCCTTTAAGTACCGGAATATGCAAATACTGTCTCGACGAAACTTTTTACACATCTATAACAGTATAGTGAAAAACTATATATACTTTCGACAGTAAATCACTAAGTTCCCACTGTATGCATTTTGTTAAACCTGTCAACGTTAGAAAAAGTCATGATGAACAAACTGAGCAAATGTGTGAAATAAATGTGTATTAGAAATGAATGGACACAATAAATAAAATTCCTTCAAGGAAATTATAAATATATTGTAGACGAATTTAACAGGAAAACATTCCTTCCTTGTTCCACTCAGGTGACATTATCATGCAAGTTTGAGTACCATATAAGTTTAGTTGTCCACTTCACGTTGTCGAAGCACTCTATAACTCACGACAAGACGTGAGTTTATCAAATATATGAAACATACTCTACAGAAACAAACACTCGAACGCAGATTGTCGAATCATTGTTAAATTCTGGAATGCTTAATGGCTAGATTTCAGATTATCGACTATAATGACTAATGGCTATGTATCCCCATATATTTAAGATACGTAAATGTAACGATCAAAGATTGTGCCGCAAAACCTTTGGTTAACCCTGAAATCCATTCTCTCTCCCTCTCTCTCTTTCTCTATGGAAAACTGACGCATATGATCGACTGGTTATGTCCTTATGCTTGTTTATGTTTGTATCATTTGAGACAACTCAAGCTGTAGAAACTTGACTATGTCCGGTCTATGTCCTTGTTTGTGTGTATAGCATTTGGGACAACTCAAGCTGTCGAAACTTGACTATGCCCGGTCTATGTCCTTGTTTGTGTGTATAACATTTGAGATAACTCAAGCTGTCGAAACTTGACTATGTCCGGTCTATGTCCCTGTTTGTGTGTATAACATTTGGGACAACTCAAGCTGTATCCGGTCTATGTCCTTGTTTGTGTGTATAACATTTGGGACAACTCAAGCTGTCGAAACTTGACTATGTCCGGTCTATGTCCTTGTTTGTGTGTATAACATTTGGGACAACTCAAGCTGTCGAAACTTGACTATGTCCGGTCTATGTCCTTGTTTGTGTGTATAACATTTGGGACAACTCAAGCTGTCGAAACTTGACTATGTCCGGTCTATGTCCTTGTTTGTGTGTATAACATTTGGGACAACTCAAGCTGTCGAAACTTGACTATGTCCGGTCTATGTCCCTGTTTGTGTGTATAACATTTGGGACAACTCAAGCTGTAGAAACTTGACTATGTCCGGTCTATGTCCCTGTTTGTGTGCATAACATTTGGGACAACTCAAGCTGTCGAAACTTGACTATGTCCGGTCTATGTCCCTGTTTGTGTGTATAACATTTGGGACAACTCAGGCTGTCGAAACTTGACTATGTCCGGTCTATGTCCTTGTTTGTGTGTATAACATTTGGGACAACTCAAGCTCTCGAAACTTGACTATGTACGGTCTATGTCCCTGTTTGTGTGTATAGCATTTGGGACAACTCAAGCTGTCGAAACTTGACTATGTCCGGTCTATGTCCTTGTTTGTGTGTATAACATTTGGGACAACTCAAGTTGTCGAAACTTGACTATGTCCGGTCTATGTCCTTGTTTGTGTGTATAACATTTGGGACAACTCAAGCTCTCGAAACTTGACTATGTCCCTGTTTGTGTGTATAACATTTGAGACAACTCAAGCTGTCGAAACTTGACTATGTCCGGTCTATGTCCCTGTTTGTGTGTATAACATTTGGGACAACTCAAGCTGTCGAAACTTGACTCTGTCCGGTCTATGTCCTTGTTTGTGTGTATAACATTTGGGACAACTCAAGCTCTCGAAACTTGACTATGTCCGGTCTATGTCCCTGTTTGTGTGTATAGCATTTGGGACAACTCAAGCTGTCGAAACTTGACTATGTCCGGTCTATGTCCTTGTTTGTGTGTATAACATTTGGGACAACTCAAGCTCTCGAAACTTGACTATGTCCCTGTTTGTGTGTATAACATTTGAGACAACTCAAGCTGTCGAAACTTGACTATGTCCGGTCTATGTCCTTGTTTGTGTGTATAACATTTGGGACAACTCAAGCTGTCGAAACTTGACTATGTCCGGTCTATGTCCTTGTTTGTGTGTATAACATTTGGGACAACTCAAGCTGTCGAAACTTGACTATGTCCGGTCTATGTCCTTGTTTGTGTGTATAACATTTGGGACAACTCAAGCTGTCGAAACTTGACTATGTCCGGTCTATGTCCTTGTTTGTGTGTATAACATTTGGGACAACTCAAGCTGTCGAAACTTGACTATGTCCGGTCTATGTCCCTGTTTGTGTGTATAACATTTGGGACAACTCAAGCTGTAGAAACTTGACTATGTCCGGTCTATGTCCCTGTTTGTGTGCATAACATTTGGGACAACTCAAGCTGTCGAAACTTGACTATGTCCGGTCTATGTCCCTGTTTGTGTGCATAACATTTGGGACAACTCAGGCTGTCGAAACTTGACTATGTCCGGTCTATGTCCTTGTTTGTGTGTATAACATTTGGGACAACTCAAGCTGTCGAAACTTGACTATGTACGGTCTATGTCCCTGTTTGTGTGTATAGCATTTGGGACAACTCAAGCTGTCGAAACTTGACTATGTCCGGTCTATGTCCTTGTTTGTGTGTATAACATTTGGGACAACTCAAGTTGTCGAAACTTGACTATGTCCGGTCTATGTCCTTGTTTGTGTGTATAACATTTGGGACAACTCAAGCTCTCGAAACTTGACTATGTCCCTGTTTGTGTGTATAACATTTGAGACAACTCAAGCTGTCGAAACTTGACTATGTCCGGTCTATGTCCCTGTTTGTGTGTATAGCATTTGGGACAACTCAAGCTGTCGAAACTTGACTATGTCCGGTCTATGTCCTTGTTTGTGTGTATAACATTTGGGACAACTCAAGCTCTCGAAACTTGACTATGTCCCTGTTTGTGTGTATAACATTTGAGACAACTCAAGCTGTCGAAACTTGACTATGTCCGGTCTATGTCCCTGTTTGTGTGTATAACATTTGGGACAACTCAAGCAGTCGAAACTTGACTATGTCCGGTCTATGTCCTTGTTTGTGTGTATAACATTTGAGACATCTCAAGCTGTCGAAACTTGACTATGTCCGGTCTATGTCCCTGTTTGTGTGTATAACATTTGAGACAACTCAAGCTGTCGAAACTTGACTATGTCCGGTCTATGTCCCTGTTTGTGTGTATAACATTTGGGACAACTCAAGCTGTCGAAACTTGACTCTGTCCGGTCTATGTCCTTGTTTGTGTGTATAACATTTGGGACAACTCAAGCTCTCGAAACTTGACTATGTCCGGTCTATGTCCCTGTTTGTGTGTATAGCATTTGGGACAACTCAAGCTGTCGAAACTTGACTATGTCCGGTCTATGTCCTTGTTTGTGTGTATAACATTTGGGACAACTCAAGCTCTCGAAACTTGACTATGTCCCTGTTTGTGTGTATAACATTTGAGACAACTCAAGCTGTCGAAACTTGACTATGTCCGGTCTATGTCCCTGTTTGTGTGTATAACATTTGGGACAACTCAAGCAGTCGAAACTTGACTATGTCCGGTCTATGTCCTTGTTTGTGTGTATAACATTTGAGACATCTCAAGCTGTCGAAACTTGACTATGTCCGGTCTATGTCCCTGTTTGTGTGTATAACATTTGAGACAACTCAAGCTGTAGAAACTTGACTATGTCCGGTCTATGTCCCTGTTTGTGTGTATAACATTTGGGACAACTCAAGCTGTCGAAACTTGACTATGTCCGGTCTATGTCCTTGTTTGTATGTATAACATCTGGGACAACTCAAGCTCTCGAAACTTGACTATGTCCGGTCTATGTCCTTGTTTGTGTGTATAACATTTGGGACAACTCAAGCTGTCGAAACTTGACTATGTCCGGTCTATGTCCTTGTTTGTGTGTATAACATTTGGGACAACTCAAGCTGTCGAAACTTGACTATGTCCGGTCTATGTCCTTGTTTGTGTGTATAACATTTGGGACAACTCAAGCTGTCGAAACTTGACTATGTCCGGTCTATGTCCCTGTTTGTGTGTATAACATTTGGGACAACTCAAGCTGTCGAAACTTGACTATGTCCGGTCTATGTCCCTGTTTGTGTGTATAACATTTGGGACAACTCAAGCTCTCGAAACTTGTCTATGTCCGGTCTATGTCCTTGTTTGTGTGTATAACATTTGGGACAACTCAAGCTCTCGAAACATGACTATGTCCGGTCTATGTCCTTGTTTGTGTGTATAACATTTGGGACAACTCAAGCTGTCGAAACTTGACTATGTCCGGTCTATGTCCTTGTTTGTGTGTATAACATTTGGGACAACTCAATCTGTAGAAACATGACTATGTCCGGTCTATGTCCCTGTTTGTTTGTATAACATTTGGGACAACTCAAGCTGTAGAAACTTGATTATGTCCGGTATATGTCCCTGCTTGTGTGTATAACATTTGGGACAACTCAAGCTGTCGAAACTTGACTGTGTCCGGTCTACGTCCTTTTTTGTGTGTATAACATTTGGGACAACTCAAGCTCTCGAAACTTGACTATGTCCGGTCTATGTCCTTGTTTGTTTGTATAATACTTGGGACAACTCAAGCTGTCATCAAATCAAATAGTCTGCGTTAAGCTATTCAGGAATAATATTGATAACAAATCTTAGGATTTTGATTCTAATTGTAAATTATTACAAGAATCTACAACCACTGAGATGAGAGACACTCCTGATTTTTCTTCTACTCCTAAATCTACCAGAGTTATAGTGAACACTCAGAAGCAGAAGATGCGTCTGTCAATAATAAAGAGAGACGCGTCTATCATTTATAAAGAGAGACGCGTCTATCAATAATAAAGTGAGACGCTGCATTGGCACGTAATGTATCGCAGTCAAACATCTCTAGAGTAAATCCAAAATATAGCAACTGTTGTGAAGTCACGGAAGGCCTATATCTGTCGTCAATATAACCATTTGCATATAATGAAAAAAATACAAACATATTATTAACATAAACATACGCATAAGATGTAACTCAGCGTCCATACATAGATAGTACAGTAACATATCGCTGTCGATGAATCGTATATTTTATACCATTCAATCTGTTTAATAACACTTGCTGATAAAGACGCAAATAAAAAAAACAGAATGGCTTACAGTGTTACTGGGTGCGTTTGCTGTCAATGTATCGTATATGTTCTACAGTTCAATCGGTTTAATGATAACACTTGGTAAGAGAAGATGATACTGTAAAGGATGCAAATATTATTTTAAAAACAAATAAAAACTAAACGAAACCATAATGACTAAAACGTGTAAATGGGTACGTTTAACGCTAAATAAAGAACCAACAAACATAACTCGCAAAGTTGACATAGTTTCAATTTGTAAAGAACCACGATTGTTACTGTAATATTGTTCGTGATTATTGTTTGACACGAATACCGATCATTATATCTACAAAGAGACACACATCTAAATCTTGGATCTAAATCAGCAATCGCATGTAATGGCTTTTCACATTTTTTACCGATAAGATCGGAGTTCGTTACCTTTAAACACTTTAAATGTATATTTGTATACGTTACATAGGTACAAAATTACCAGTAATTTGTAATGGTGAAATATCAGTTCTTTTGTCATGGAAAATACACAAAGATGGAAGATATGGATATTTTAGAGCGCCGATGACCGAGTTTCATGTATCATGCAATGTAATGTATTGTGCTATAAAATCATTATCTAGGTCATATGGCTCTAAAACACGGAATGAGATACATATACGGAGCATGGATTCCGAAATAGTACTTCAACTGTTAAAAGGACATATGGCAATCTTGATTTTGTAAAAACTCACAACGTCCCGTTTGTTTTCTGCATTACGTGCATTTGTTCAATCAGTAATATTAATAATAATAATATAAAGCAAATTGTTTTTGTATATTACTAACTGTTGATATTGCATCAATAATAAATTTAAACCTGTGGTAGAATAAGAAGAATAAATGATAACTCCAAAATTTATTTAACTATATGCAAGCAGTTTTAAAGTAAAAATAATACTGAGTTAATAAATCGAGACGTTAATTTTAATGCTTGATACAAACTTCAAGATTGCCGTGTGTCCCTTTAAAACCGTAAAAGTCACTTCTTGCGATGGTGAGGCAAGCAGTGGTCGCAATTATTTGAACCTCTTCTGGAACTATCATTCAAGCAAGAAGATAGATTAACTGTAGATTCATATTATTTTAAAAACGTCTTTGACAATCTAAGTTTCATCTATGTGTATGTGACAATGTCTTAATCTACAGAAATGCAAATGCCTACTTGAAACTAATTTGTAGTAAGATCGATGAAATTGCCTTTGATGAACGCATAGAGTTAAATCGTTTAATTCAGAATAAACAATGGGGCAGCGCTTTCCCATACTTTAACTTCCAAAAAATATAATGGAAGTTAAGTACGGACAGGGCCACTTAGTACACCATACTACAAAACAGGTAGAGTCTGTCTCAACTCGTTGGTTCTTTAAATACATTGATGGGCTACGCCCAGCTCGGTGTTTAAATAAACCGACTCGCTGAGATTAGACTCGAGCTATTTCTTGTTATTGAACAATATTTTCAGAAATACATAGTCCGCGTGTTGCTGTTGTTGTTTTTTTACAATTTTTTTTCTCAAAATGAATTACATGGCACCCACTTTAAAATTGGTAGAAAAGCCTTTCGGATAATATTTTGGTGTGTGCATAGTCAGATACCAATTATAAACTAAAACTTAAAGGGACACAAGGCAATCTTCAATCTTTATCAAACACTGAAAATATCCCCACCATTTATTTATCTAGTATCAGTCTGACAGTAAAATCTACATGCATACATCTAAATAAAAGGTAATAGATATTTTGTATTTTTAATTAAACTTGCTTTTCGCTATTCTACCATAAGTTTAAATAGCATATATAACATGCATTATAATCAACATATATATGCAAGACAAAGTTTGCTTTAAACCATATAATTATAATTAATGATTTGTAAATACACGTTGCAAATATGAAAGTTACTATACAAATAACGGAACTCCGTGAGTTTTAAAACAATCAATATTAGCATGTGTCCCTTTAATTTCTAAATGTTAACATATTCATAATAAGTATATGTTCTGCCTATATATTCCATTCGCTAGAGTTGGGGTAAACACATTTACTGTAGTTATAAATACATATTTATTATTTTCCAACAACAAATCAGCCAACACTCAAGAGACAGCCTCTATTAAAAGACCACCGTATTTAGTTCCGAACTGCATTGTTGTAAATCAAAATGCACCTGTCTAAAAAGACCACCTGTGTTAAGAGACCAAAAAACGAGGACGCCAGTTCAAAGGGCGCTCCACTGTCTACAATTCAATTCAATTCAAAAATGTTTATTCCAAGATTTACATATGTAAACAGCAATGGATATAAAGAAATACATCATATTTAACAACCATTATGGCGAGTAAGCGACAAAGAACAAGAGAGATAATTTATGACAGTCTGCGATAATATAAAGTTATACAAGTACTTTATGTATGACAGAAAGGATAAATATAAATAATATTACTACCGACTAAGTCAACACTCAGTTGTATATTATCTAAATTCGGCACCGTTATATAGTGCTTATAAAGTGGGAGAACAACTTTCAGACTAAGTTTATCCCTTGAAATAGGTACATTTGTCATACGTTATTTTGACATTATGATTTATTGTGCGTTTTTTGTTAACAGACGTCAAACAATTAATCCACCACGGACACAAATACTCAGTGCATGTATGACGCCGACTGTTTAATGTGTATACAACTTGATTACTGATCGTTTGATATCCGATATAACTGAACATCAGAGCAATGGTATTTCAGTGCTATTAAGGGCTATCCTACATGCTTTATTCAATGAAAATGAGAAAAGCAAGTTCGTTTTCTGAACTTTCGTAATGGCGTTTAATTTACTCGTTGATTAATATTTCCTAAAACATTTCGTTTTATCTACTTGGCTCGTCTCACAAGGCAATCTTGAAGCAGCTTTGAAATTAGCACATCGATGCATTCATCTTTTCTTGGTTATTTTATCATAGGTTTAAAAATATTATTGATGAAAAATATATATTTTTTAATTTTTTAATTTTTTTTTTAATTTTTTTTTTTTAGGAATTTACTTTGAAATACACATATGTATTGATACAACTTTGAAATACACATATGTATTAATACAACTTTGAAATACACATATGTATTGATACAAGCTATGATTTGCAAATGTGCAGTAGAATATGTAACGGAACGACGCGAGTTAAAAAAACAACAACAACATGTTTGCCTTGAGTCCCTTTAATTACCATGTGTGTGTGTGTTTATTTAAATGATGTGTTACGTCATTTTAGCACATGTTAGGCCATATATGACCGTCTATTATGTTTGTGGTAGAGACAGACGATCCCATTTTCCTGGATATGACCAGTACTGTATTAAATGTATAACACATCTACAATCTTCAAAGAAGAAAGAACTTTTTAATTTAAGTAAATATTTGTCAGAGGCGTTTACTGTCAGATGTTCTATTCCAAATATTATTTCTTAAAATATATTCAAGTACATCCTCACATAAATTGTTATTTTATATATAATTCCTTTTGTTTTCATGTGATTATAATTATGTATTACAAATTATGTATGTAATGATGAGAAACTGTAAAAGTTTAAATCTATCTATCTATCTATCTCTCCCCCCCTCCCCCCTCCCCCCCCCCTCCCCCCTCCACACACACACACACACACACACACACACACACACACACACACACTTGCATTTAACTTTGTCTTTAAAATGTATGTGTATGCCTAAGGAGTATCCCCCATCTGTCAGGTCATAATGGAGTCTGTAGATAGTATTTCAATAGGTTCGACTGGAATATATCTCAAGTTTGGATCTACCAGTTTACCAATAATGTAATAAGGTCGCACGAGTTATCTTTCTTTTAGAGCTCCCTGTAACATGTAATAAGATAACACGAGTTATCTTTCTTTAAGAATTTTGCTAATAATGCATTAAGATCGCACGAGTTATCTTTCTCCACAATACACGTACTTTACAATGCGTGAACTATTTTAGTTAATAAGGTTTAATAAGTTTAATATATATATATACAGCTTAACGAATAAGTTTCCAGCGATCTTTAACTCATCTGAGAAATCGACAATAAATGTTGCAGTTATTTTCAAAATAATAGCAGCATATTTCACAAATATAGTTGGAAAAGTATCAAAACAGGATTTAAATTGCACATCTATTTGAAGATAAATCTTCATTTACAGTAGAAAATAACAAGAGAGAGAGAGAGAGAGAGTATCTTTAAACTATAAAATATAAAAATATTAAATAAGATTGGCATCGTCGAACAGTTTCGACCGGAACCCCCGATCCTTTTATACGACATTTATTGACAGTTTATATCCCACCAAGCACTATTCACACATTACAGCATAAACTTAAAAGTCAGACAGTGTTAAACCTACTGACGACGAAGTATATAATGTATACATATATAATTTACCTATTTTGAGAATAAAAACTCCAAAGATACAATTTAAAAGGCTTTAACCAGCCAGCCAGGTCAAAACACAAAACTGTAGCGTCGAATTAAGAGTTACCAATACATGATTCAATCACGAGTATTTTAACTGCCCATGAATAAAACTTTACTTTTGATAGGCACATATACATTATTATATGACCTGAACACCTGTTTAGAGTTTGATACAAGGTTTTGTAGTGTAATGTTGCCGTTATATGGAGGGTCAGTTTCTTTAAATAAAATTATTTTGATTTGACTTATCAACTCTGGCATGCATTTGAAATGCTGTGTTCCTATACTGTATGTGGTTCTATAAATGATCACATAAAAGCTTTTTTTTACTTTCTTTTTTTCAGATACGTTTTGTTCATTTTGTTGTCAAGTTGACTCAATTGTGGGCTTCCGGATCAACTCGTACTTAAGTCAACTCGTATTTAAGTCAACTCATACTCATTTTGGTCAACTCGTACTCATTTTGGTCACCTCGTACTCATGTATTGCTCAACTCATACTCATTTAAAAAAAACTCGTACTCATTTATTTTTTGGTTGTTTGTTTATGTTTTTTATTATAATGGATGATGTTGTAATATTTAGTTGTACTATTTTTTAAAACATTTGTTCATGATTTTGATTACGATCCCTAAATTTTGTCTAGCTTTCATGTGTCTGATAAATACTATGTTCTACGCACCTACCTAGTTGTGAATTAATTTTATACGCTGGGATGTATACAATTAAAAGAATATGAATGCATAATAGACATTATTCCGAAGATACTAATTACCATCTTGAAACATTTCAAACAGAAAAAGGGCCTTGCGACTGTGTACGCAGAGAGGGGATCCGTCCACGCATTCGTAGGGAAGCTGCTGTGTTTACCTTTCCTGCCATCCGAACACATAGAGCAGACGTTCGAGTTCTTGGCTGATCTGTCAGCAGACCACCAGATGACGCCCCTCATAGACTACGTCAGACGGACTTGGTTTCAATCATCGGTGTGGACACCTAACCAGTGGTCCGTATTTGGTCAGTCCATCAGAACGAACAGTGACGTTGAGGGTATGTATATATGTACATGTACTTCAATAAGCTATACCATGAAACTTTTTTTTTGAAGTTCGGTACTAACTCTTATAAACAAATAATATAATAGTCATTCTGTAAGATATTTGATCATAGAATACATCATAGAATATATATAATAGATCATAGAATACGGTACATATATTGATTTATATATTTATCTTCAGGCTGGCACAGACGCCTCAATTACAAGACAGGAAGCAAACCGCCCTTTTATGCGTTGATCAAAATCCTACACCGAGAGGCCTCCGTCGCCAGAATGCAGGTGACGCTGGTTAGTGAACTTCGACTACGACGTTACCAACGTCTCTGTTACAAGAGCTGTCAGCAGCAACTTCTACAGCTGTGGGAGCAGTACAGTGATGGGGATCTCACCGCTACCGGTCTACTAAATGCGGCATCCGTGGTATACAGGCCGGCGCTAATTATACCTGTCGAGTAGAAGACTTTATAATATTCAAGTGAAAGTTACTGTAACAATAGTCAACATAGTCAACATACGAACATATACGGTGATAAAATCTGTACACGGAAAACCCAACAATGTTCTCAGGGGCGTAGCGTGACCAAAATCCCAATTACTCACGGGGTAGGTGCGGGAGGGAGTTGTCCCTGCGGGAGGGAGTTGTCCCCTCCCGGTGGTGGGCGTCCGTGGGGCCTCCCCAGGAATATTTAAAAAATAAACGCTCTACCTGACTTCTGGTGCATTTTAGGGTCAGCATGTACACCCCCTTAGGCTCACCTTTTCATTGCGTTTTTCGAGTTTTTATTTTTTGAGCCTTCGTTTGAAAAGTTTACTCACGTGAGTAAATGAGTATGGCACGCTACGCGCCTGGTTCTAACCCGTGGCCGATAATGTCTCCCTATGTGTTAGAAAGGAAACAGTGTATCTATTGTACATTTTGTAAATATGTTTTATTAAGTTAAATTTTCAATATTAATATGTAACACATCTTGTTGTTGTTTTCTTTATAATCACCACAAATTAAATCATGAATTCCATGAATTACTCCCATATACAAATGAATGTAAACATCATTTTGGTCAACTCATACTCAAAGATTTTGTCACTCTATACTTAAAAATATGTATCATTTTATGTTTTATGCATATAATACATAAAAAATACAAATTTAATTACCTAAACATAAGAAATAGATAGTGAGTACGAGATGAGTACGAGTTAACCAATTGAAAAACTGAAATGAGTACGAGTTGTCCAAAATGAGTACGAGTTGACTTAAGTACGAGTTGACATGTTACCAATATCCCGTTTCACTTATTTAGCGTTATTTCTTTCCATTTGGGTAATATCTTTTTATGCGCGCAGAGTGACATCCCTTATTTCAAACACATTTTTCTGATTTTTTTAGGTAAATTTGTACTTTTTTGATGTTTAATGGTTTTATTTAAACCTAACAGACAATAACACACGATGCCAGTTAGATTCATTGGTAGAGAAAGCTATTTTCATGGACGATCATTGTTTGAAATTGCTAGAAACCTGAAATCTTTCGGCGAAGGTCGAATGGTTTTTCGAGTAAACTTCAACAAGAGATATGCAGAGCCATCCTATTATCGTCTAACTTCTGTAAAACCTGAGATGAATGCAAAGGTACGTGTACGGTAGTTGTGAGAATCATATCTGTTATGGTATGTACCTACCACAGAGCTATGAATGATTTGAAATTTAGGTATCCTGACTGCCTCCTCTACAGAGTCATAGAAACCAGAAAGGACCATCTAATACTCCAAGACGACTTGAAGGCGTTAGGAGATTGGGCTCACAACTGGGGCATGCAGTTTAATGCCAAGAAGTGTTATATCATGAGCATTAATTCGAAATCTTCTAACTTCTACTCCTTAAATAATCAGATCCTCCAACAAGTTAAAGAAAGCCCCTACCTCGGAGTAACCATATCGTAAGATCTGAAATGGGATGCGCACATAACAAAGACCATCAAGAAGGCCAACTCATCCCTCTGGTTCGTGAACAGCAACCTAAAACACTGCCCTAAGTCATGCAGAAGATCAGCATACCTGGCACTGGTGCGATCGACGCTGGAATATACCGCCAACGTCTGGGATCCCTATTATAAGAAGGACATAAACAGATTGGAAAGGGTCCAACGCCAAGCAGCTAGGTTTGTCTCCGGAGACTACAAGTTAGCGAGGAGGGATGTGTCACACGAATGCTGTCAGACCTGAAGCTACCGTCGCTCCAAGACAGAAGGAAGATGAACCGACTCGTCTTCTTCTACAAGGTGGTCGAGGGGCTGGTGCCAGCTTTCAAATGCCAAGACTATCTTATTCCTGAAAGACCTAAACGCCGTATTAAAGCAAAAGTTTTCAGTGACTTTCAAGCTAATAACATTATAGACAATCAGGTGCTAAATAATTCAAAGTGTTTCAAAACAGTACAGTGCAAAAACGAACAATATAAAAACTCATTCTTTCCAAAGACAATTATTGATTGGAACCATCTTGAAGACAGTTTCGTTTGCACGCCATCATTAGAGAGCTTCAAATCAGCTCTCGTAAAGTGCTACTAACAGCAACAGCCTCTCTTCCGATGTGTTTATGCCGTAACAGGCCCTACATCGTATAAATTCAGATCCTGAGGCTGAACGACCCATCAACATTTTCCGACAGTATTTCAATTTACAAAACCTTAAACCTATACATGAATGCATAAAACTCACCAAAGAGAAGAATATCACGCCAATGTGGAGAGTAATCTTTTAGAATCACTGTATATTTTTTGACGAGTCAATTTTGACATATAGAATCATTTGAATCAATGTTTTCCTCTCAAAATATCTGAAATATCAGTTTGTATTCAAACACTTATCCCCAACAACTTAGGTTTATGACTGACACAAAGAGAAATACTGTCAAACACGGACATTTCCAGGTTTGTGAGTTTTGAGGTGGCCAGGACAAATTTTTCAAACTAAACAAAATTTAAGACGACCGCCGTTTTCTTGAAAAAATGGGTGGTGCCACATATTTTTGTCGAGTCCACTTGCTGAGAGCTGAACTTAGTGATCACTTCTATGTTCTGTATAAGTGCATGTCTGCATACGTCCAAGTTAAGATACCAGTTCCGTTTATCTTCACTTGTAAGCGCAGAATATTTCCTAACTGAGTCAGTATGTTCTTCTTAATATCTACCTGACTTGGTAAACACATTTTATTTTTATCGGTGATCTTCTTTGTCTGTATAAGTCATGTCCAGTTTAGGGTACAACTTCTGATTACGCCCATGAATGTTAAGGTACAATTTCTATTCATCTCAACTTTTCAGCGCAGGATATAATTTTATTAATCAGACTGCATCAGTACGTTATTCGTTTCAACCTGACATGGTGAACCAGGGCCTTTTTTACCTGTATAAGGCCCCTTTCTCACAAAAAAATCTTAAAATCACGCAGATTTCCACATTTTTTCAAACTTTAAATTGGGGGTGTGGGGGTAAATGTATAATGATATTTACGAAATACCCATTTCTCAAATGTCATTCCCCATTTATGAAAATTTACCTTAATTGTGAAAAAAATTAAACGGGGAATGAAATTTCCAAGGTAAGTTTAATGCTGCTAATCAACCATGAAGCTATCATTGGCCATCCCGATTTTTGGCGGGGATCAAGGAAAAATGTGGGAACGTGGCCAATTATTTTTAGCGTTCTGGGGAACATTGGCATTACTTTAAGGCAATTATTACTTTAAAGGATCGAGGAATCAAAGGCCTAATTTTAGTAATCTAGGAAACAGTGTCCTAATTTAAAAATACCACTTGTGGTGATCTGGGGAACAATGGTCATTACATTTAGGGATCCAGGGAACAAAATTGGGCCTCATACATCAGCCTACATTAAAAAAAGTTAAAGTAAGTATTTACATGTTAACGTTTTATTTTAAAAAAAAGGAAGTTTTTTTCCTCTAATGTTTTAGATGTTTTCAATGTAGTGTCAAAGGGACACATAGTAATCTTGGAGTTTTTATCAAGCATTGAAATTAGCCTAGATCTCGATTTATTTATCCAGTATCTTTTTGACTTGAAACCTGCATGCATATACAAATATAAAATGTTGAGTTTTCATTTTTTTGTCTTGTACTACAATAGGTTTAAATATTATTGATGAAATATAATCAGCAATTAATAATATGCTTGATCAAAATTTCGAGGGCTCAGTGCAAAACTATTCTAACTACATATGAATAAAGAAGGAGATAGAATAGATTTGCGCTGAGGCCATCCTTAAAAATATATTTGTTTGCTGTTTGCCGACCCAGGATTTTATAAGTGGGTAGGTAGGAAGGTGATTTTTTTTTTGCTAAAGACAGTAAAAAAACGTAAGAAATTAAAGAAAAATATATTAAAAACAGTAAAAAATAAAAATTGTTAAAGAATTGCTATAAAAAGTTTTAGGTAGGGCTGTTTTTGGTGGGTAGGTAGGAAAACAGCAAACCAACAATTTTTTATGGTACGCCTGAGCCCTCAAAATACAAGTTATGTAGAAAAACTAACTGGATGACATGAGTTTTTGAAAAAATCAAGATTGCCATGTGTCCCATTTATGTATTTACAGACATGGACATGCATATTATTAATGTATTTACAGACATGGACATGCATATTATTAATGTATTTACAGACGTGGACATGCATATTATTAATGTATTTACAGACGTGGACATGCATATTATTAATGTATTTACAGACGTGGACATGCATATTATTAATGTATTTACAGACATGGACATGCATATTATTAATGTATTTACAGACATGGACATGCATATTATTAATGTATTTACAGACATGGACATGCATATTATTAATGTATTTACAGACATGGACATGCATATTATTCATGTATTTACAGACGTGGACATGCATATTATTCATGTATTTACAGACATGGACATGCATATTATTCATGTATTTACAGACATGGACATGCATATTATTAATGTATTTACAGACATGGACATGCATATTAATTATAATAGTTAATAACCCTATTAAAGACTTTTTCTCTCTATCTTCAGGGTTATTTCAAAGGTATAGCCTACGGAGAGAAAGTGTTTCGTGGTCAACATTTTGGCAACTGTAAAATCGATTCTGGAAATAAGCAAGATTGGAGACTTGTACCAAAAGATGAGGAGCACTTGCTTAGTGTACCTCCCACTAAGGAAGATAAAACCCCTGTGAAAAAAATACCACAATTTCAAAGATTACCCCCCTTGATGGAGCTTATTTTGCGTGACGAACTGAAAACTGCCCGTGTACCATTTGATGATTCCCGGTTTTTCTACAAAAATAGAATTGCAGAGTTCAAATTCAATCGTGCTAGACTTGATACAGAAGATGATTCATTAGACAATTTAAATAATAAAAACATTTCTGAAAAGACTGAAGAATTAAAATAATCAACACCTGACGCTAGAGTTGTAAAAATATAGTTAGAAAAAGAGACCCTCAAATTGATAAATTAGGCTCATAGTGCAAGTGTGTATGTATTGTTTAAAATGGAATGTTAAACATGGCTTGTTTTAGTCTTGTTTTAATTATCATTTTTAGATAAAATCATTTGCAACATCATGTTTTTTTTTATTAGTGTAGAAGACTCCTTGATAGCTAAGTGGATTGGATAAGGCCTTGGCTTTAGAGCTAAGACCCTTGCCCCGCATGTGTTCGCTTCCTGATGTCTGGATGGAAAATTTCATCCTTCGTCTCGTCTCCCACTTAGGTTGTTTCCCATGAATGTAATCTTTATATTGTTGACATAGTAATGTTATACATTGTCATATCATATCAGTACACAGGGAAACAGTGACTGATACATTGTCGTCATATCAGTACATTGCGATATTGTGATACATTGACATCGTATCAATACCCAGGGAAATAGTGATACATTGTCATCATATCAATACAGTGGGAATTAGTGATACATTGTCATCATATCAACATAATGTGAAATAGTGATACAGTGTCGTCATATCAATACTAGGGAAAAAGTGATACATTGACATCATATCAATACCCATGGAAATAGTGATATACTGTGATCATATCAACAGACAAGGAAATAGTGATAAGTTGTCATCATATCAATACTCTGGGAAATAGTGATACACTGTGATCATATCAACAGACAAGGAAATAGTGATACTTTGTTGTCACATCAATAGATTCAATACAATGGGAAATAGTGATACATTGTCATCATAATCATATCAATACATGTGGGAAATAGTGATTCACTATCATCATATCAATACATAGGGAAACAGTGATACACTGTCACCATATCAATACAATGGGAAACAGTGATACACTGTCACCATATCAATACAATGGGAAATAATGATACACTATCATCATATCAATACAATGGGAAATAATGATACACTGTCATCATATCAATACAATGGGAAACAGTGATACACTGTCACCATATCAATACAATGGGAAATAATGATACACTGTCATCATATCAATACAATGGGAAATAATGATACACTGTCATCATATCAATACAGTGGGAAATATTGATACATTGTCATCATAATCATATCAATACATGTGGGAAATAGTGATTCACTATCATCATATCAATACATAGGGAAATAATGATACACTATCATCATATCAATACAATGGGAAACAGTGATACACTGTCACCATATCAATACAATGGGAAATAATGATACACTATCATCATATCAATACAATGGGAAATAATGATACACTGTCATCATATCAATACAATGGGAAACAGTGATACACTGTCACCATATCAATACAATGGGAAATAATGATACACTGTCATCATATCAATACAATGGGAAACAGTGATACACTGTCACCATATCAATACAATGGGAAATAATGATACACTGTCATCATATCAATACAATGGGAAATAATGATACACTGTCATCATATCAATACAGTGGGAAATATTGATACATTGTCATCATTTTAATACAATGGGAAATAATGATACACTATCATCATATCAATACAATGGGAAATAATGATACACTGTCATTATATCAATACAGTGGGAAATAGTGATACATTGTCATCATTTTAATACAATGGGAAATAGTGATACACTGTCATCATATAAATACACAGAGGAATACATCATATAAATACACAGGGGAATAGTGATACACTCTGTCATCATATCAATACAATGGGAAATAATGATACATTGTCATCATATAAATACACAGGGGAATAGTGATACACTGTCATCATATCAATACACAGTGAAATAGTGATACATTGTCATCATATCAATACAATGAAAAATAGTGAATACATTATCATCATATCAATGCAATGGAAACTAGTGATACATTGTCATCATATCAACACACTGGGAAAAAGTGATACATTGTCATCATATCAATACATCGGGAACTAGTGATACACTGTCATCATATCAATACACTGGGAAATAGTGATACATTGTTGTCAATCAATATACGGGGACATATCAATACACAGGGATATAGTGATACACTGTCATCATATCAGTACACAGTGATACATTGTTATTTGATCAATACAGCAGGAACTAGTGATACACTATCATCATATCAATACAGTGGGAAATAGTGATACATTGTCATCATATCAACACAATGGAACCTAGTGATACATTGTCATCATATCAATACACAGGGAAATAGTGATACACTGGCATCCCATCAATACAGTGGAAAATAGTGATACATTGTCATCATATCAGTACACTGGAAGTAGTGATACATTGTCATCATATCAGTACAATGTGAAATAGTGATACATTATCATCATATCAATATGTACAGTGGGAAATAGTGATGCATTGTCATCATATCAGTACAGTGGGAAATATTGATGCATTGTCATCATATCAATACAGTTGGAAATACAGTGGGAAACAGTGATACAATGTCATGATCTCATCATAGAAGTACAATGGTAAAAAGTTATGCATTGTCATCTTGTCAATACAGTGCAAAATTGTGATACATTGTCATCATACCAATACAATGGTAAATATTGATGCGTTGTCATCATATCAATGCAGTTGAAAATAGTGATACATTGTCATCAAAGAAGTACGGTTGTAAATAGTGATACATTGTCACCATATCAGTACACAAGAAAATAGTGATACACTGTCATCAAAGAAGTACAATTGGAAATAGTGATACAGTGTCATCATATAAGTACAATGGGAAATAGTGATACATTGTCATCATATCAATACAATAGTAAATATTGATACATTGGCATCATATCAATACAATGGGAAATAGTGATACTGTCATACATTGTAAAAATAGTTGTTGCTGGTTTTACTTTCTTTTTGTTACATTTTCCCCATAACATGACAGTGAATCACTATTTCCTATTGTACTGATATGATGACAGTGTATCATTATTTCCCTGTGCATTGATATGATGACAATGTATCACTATTTCCCTGTGTATTGATATGATGACAATGTATCACTATTTCCCTGTGTATTGATATGATGACAATGTATCACTATTTCCCTGTGTATTGATATGATGACAGTGTATCACAAATTCCCTGTGTTGATATGATGACAATGTATCACTATTTCCCTGCGTATTGATATGATGACAGTGTATCACTATTTCCCTGTGTATTGATATGATGACAATGTATCACTACCCCCTGTGTATTGATATGATGACCGTGTATCACTATTTCCCTGTGTATTGATATGATGACAGTGTATCACTATTTCCCTGTGTATTGATATGATGACAATGTATCACTATCCCCCTGTGTATTGATACGATGACCGTGTATCACTATTTCCCTGCGTATTGATATGATGACAGTGTATCACTATTTCCCTGTGTATTGATATGATGACAGTGTATCACTATTTCCCTGTGTATTGATATGATGACAATGTATCACTATCCCCCTGTGTATTGATATGATGACCATGTATCACTATTTCCCTGTGTATTGATATGATGACAATGTGTCATTATTTCCCTGTGTATTGATATGATGCCAATGTATCACTCTATCCCATTGTATTGATATAATGACAATATATCACTATTTCCCTGTGTATTGATATGATGACAATGTATCACTCTATCCCGTTGTATTGATATGAAGACAATGTATCACTATTTCCCTGTGTATTGATATGATAACAGTGTTTCATTATTTCCCTTTGTATTGATAAGATGACAATTTATCACTCTATTCTATTGTATTGATATGATGACAATGTATCACTATTTCATGTGTATTGATCTGATGACAGTGTTTCACTATTTATCTAGTATTGATATAATGATTGTAACACTATTTCCCACAGTATTGATATGGTGACAGTGTATCACTCTTCCCATTGTATTGATATGATGACAATGTATGAATATTTCCCATTGTATGGATATGATGACAATATCAATACAATGGGAAATAGTGATATACTGTCATCATATCAATAAAATGGAAAATAAATATACACTGTCATTATAGCAATACAATGGGAAATATTGATACACTGCCATAATGTGAATAAATGGGAAATAACGATACACTGTCATCATATCAATACAAAGTTGAAATAATGATACACTGTCCTCATATCAGTACAATGGGAAATAGTGATACACTGTCATAATGTGAATAAATGGGAAATAATGATACACTGTCATCATATCAATACAATGTTGAAATAGTGATACACTGTCATCATATCAATACAAAATAGTGATACATTGTCATATCAATACACAGGTAAAAAGTGATAATTTTTCATCATATCAATACAATGGGAAACAGTGATGCACTGTCATATCAATACAATGGGGACATTGTCATCATATCAATACACAGGGAAATAGTAATACATGGCGTGGCGCGGCTGGTAGCATGGCGGATTTGTAACCGGAGGCCAAGGTTCAATCTTCCGTGGTGCCACTGAGTTTCGTCGGTGTGTTCTTGGACAAGACAATTTCCCTTAGCCTCGTCTGTTGGATGGGGACGTAAACCAGGCAGTCCTGTGTATCGGTCTATCCTCCGAGCACGTTAAAAACCATAGGAATCTTTTAGATAATAAGAGTAGGGCACGGTTCCCGGATTCCTGTGTATCCTTGTCCTCTCTCTGGGACGGCTCTAAATAACCTATACTGTGTTGATTAGCTGTTAAACAACATTCAGTTCAATTCATCATATCAATACACGGGGAAATAGTTATACATTGTCATCATATCAATACAATGCAAAATAGTGATACATTGCACCATATCAACACAATGGGAAATAGTGATACACTGTCATCATATCGATACAATGGGAAATAGTGATACAATGTCATCATATCAATACACAGGGGTAAAGTGATTTATTCTCGTAATATCAATACAGTTGGAAATAGTGATACATTGTCATCATATCAATACAATGGGAAATAGTGATACATAGAGTTTAATAACCAGTGTTTTTGAGATACGGGAAATATCTCCCGAGGTAGATATTTTCAGTATCTCAAAAGCACTAGTTATTAAACTATATATTACTAATTTAAAATGATATTTTATTATTATTTCTAATGATTCACGCCTTTTTACACCAGTTTGCACGAGAACGCCAAGACGCGTTACGTCATACAAACAAAACCAGTGGAATCGGAACTCTTCGTTAATTTCCGTAATCGTTATTTCCTATTGGCGGAATCTGACGATGACGTCCTTAAAACAATCGGAACGTCATTTGGCGTTCCCGCCACTGACGGAAAAGACCGAGCAATGTTCCGTACTAGGAAATATCTCCCACTGGGAGATATTTCCCAGTAGAGCAAACGAGTAGATATAGCTTTTCTGTTCCCAGTATTTCCTATACAAATCACAGACAAATTTGTAATATATTGTTGTTACATCAATACCCAGGAAAATAGTGATAGATTGTCATCATATCACTATACTGGGAAATAGTGCTACATTGTCACCATATCAGTACACAGGAAAAACGGTGATACATTGTCATCATATCAATACAATTGGAAATAGTGATACATTGTCATCATATCAATACACAGAAAATTAGTGATACATTGTCATCATATCAATACAATGGAAAATAATGATACATTGTCATCATATCAGTACACAGGAAAACAGTGATACATTGTCATCATATCAATACAATGGTAAATAGTGATAAATTGTCTTCATATCAATACACAGGAAAACAGTGATACATTGTCATCATATCAATACAATG
Source organism: Cyrtodaria siliqua (assembly GCA_037043455.1). Lineage (NCBI taxonomy): Eukaryota > Metazoa > Mollusca > Bivalvia > Adapedonta > Hiatellidae > Cyrtodaria > Cyrtodaria siliqua. The sequence goes on along the minus strand of JAWPHD010008599.1, from coordinate 56,906 downwards.
GAAAATAGTGATACATTGTCTTCATATCAGTACACAGGAAAACAGTGATACATTGTCATCATATCAATACAATGGAAAATAGTGATACATTGTCTTCATATCAATACACAGAAAATTAGTGATACATTGTCATCATATCAATACAATGGAAAATAGTGATACATTGTCTTCATATCAATACAATGGAAAATAGTGATACATTGTCTTCATATCAATACACAGAAAATTAGTGATACATTGTCATCATATCAATACAATGGAAAATAATGATACATTGTCATCATATCAGTACACAGGAAAACAGTGATACATTGTCATCATATCAATACAATGGAAAATAGTGATACATTGTCTTCATATCATTACAATGGAAAATAGTGATACATTGTCTTCATATCAATACACAGAAAATTAGTGATACATTGTCATCATATCAATACAGTGGAAAATAATGATACATTGTCATCATATCAGTACACAGGAAAACAGTGATACATTGTCATCATATCAATACAATGGAAAATAGTGATACATTGTCTTCATATCAATACAATGGAAAATAGTGATACATTGTCTTCATATCAATACAATGGAAAATAGTGATACATTGTCTTCATATCAATACACAGAAAATTAGTGATACATTGTCATCATATCAATACAATGGAAAATAATGATACATTGTCATCATATCAGTACACAGGAAAACAGTGATACATTGTCTTCATATCAATACACAGAAAATTAGTGATACATTGTCATCATATCAATACAATGGAAAATAATGATACATTGTCATCATATCAAAAAAGTGGGAAATAGTGATGCATTGTCATCATATCAGTACACATGAAAATAGTGATACATTGTCGCCATATAAGTACACTGGAAAACAGTGATACATTGTCATCATATCAATACACAGGGAAATAGTGATACACTGGCATCATATCAATACACAGGGTAACAGTGATACATTGTCATCATATCAATTCACAGGGGCATAGTGATATACTGTCATCATATCAAAAAAGTGGGAAATAGTGATACATTGTCATCATATCAGTACACTGGAAAATAGTGATACAATGTCATCATATCAATACAGTGGGAAATAGTGATACATTGTCATCAAAGAAGTAGAATGGTAAATATTGATACATTGTCATCATATCAATACAGTTGGAAATAGTGATACATAGAGTTTAATAACCAGTGTTTTTGAGATACGGTAAATATCTCTCCGAGGTAGATATTTTCAGTATCTCAAAAGCACTAGTTATTAAACTATATATTACATAATTTAAAATGATATTTTATTAATATTTCTAATGATTCACGCCTTTTTACACCAGTTTGCACGAGAACGCCAAGACGCGTTACGTCATACAAACAAAACCAGTGGAATCGGAACTCTTCGTTAATTTCCGTAATCGTTATTTCCTATTGGCGGAATCTGACGATGACGTCCATAAAACAATCGGAACGTCATTTGGCGTTCCCGCCACTGACGGAAAAGGCCGAGCAATGTTCCGTACTAGGAAATATCTCCCACTGGGAGATATTTCCCAGTAGAGCAAACGAGTAGATATAGCTTTTCTGTTCCCAGTATTTCCTATACAAATCACAGACAAATTTGTAATATATTGTTGTTACATCAATACCCAGGAAAATAGTGATAGATTGTCATCATATCACAATACTGGGAAATAGTGCTACATTGTCACCATATCAGTACACAGGAAAACGGTGATACATTGTCATCATATCAATACAATGGGAAATAGTGATACATTGTCATCATATCAATACACAGAAAATTAGTGATACATTGTCATCATATCAATACAATGGAAAATAATGATACATTGTCATCATATCAGTACACAGGAAAACAGTGATACATTGTCATCATATCAATACAATGGAAAATTGTGATACATTGTCTTCATATCAATACACAGGAAAACAGTGATACATTGTCATCATATCAATACAATGGAAAATAGTGATACATTGTCTTCATATCAGTACACAGGAAAACAGTGATACATTGTCATTATATCAATACAATGGAAAATAGTGATACATGTCTTCATATCAATACACAGAAAATTGGTGATACATTGTCATCATATCAATACAATGGAAAATAGTGATACATTGTCTTCATATCAATACAATGGAAAATAGTGATACATTGTCTTCATATCAATACACAGAAAATAGGTGATACATTGTCATCATATCAATACAATGGAAACTAATGATACATTGTCATCATATCAGTACACAGGAAAACAGTGATACATTGTCATCATATCAATACAATGGAAAATAGTGATACATTGTCTTCATATCAATACAATGGAAAATAGTGATACATTGTCTTCATATCAATGCACAGAAAATTAGTGATAGATTGTCATCATATCAATACAATGGAAAATAATGATACATTGTCATCATATCAGTACACAGGAAAACAGTGATACATTGTCATCATATCAATACAATGGAAAATAATGATACATTGTCATCATATCAGTACACAGGAAAACAGTGATACATTGTCATCATATCAATACACTGGAAAATAGTGATACATTGTCTTCATATCAATACAATGGAAAATAATGATACATTGTCTTCATATCAATACAATGGAAAATAGTGATACATTGTCTTCATATCAATACACAGAAAATTAGTGATACATTGTCATCATATCAATACAATGGAAAATAATGATACATTGTCATTATATCAGTACACAGGAAAACAGTGATACATTGTCATCATATCAATACAATGGAAAATAGTGATACATTGTCTTCATATCAATACAATGGAAAATAGTGATACATTGTCTTCATATCAATACAATGGAAAATAGTGATACATTGTCTTCATATCAATACACAGAAAATTAGTGATTCATTGTCATCATATCAATACAATGGAAAATAATGATACATTGTCATCATATCAGTACACAGGAAAACAGTGATACATTGTCTTCATATCAATACACAGAAAATTAGTGATACATTGTCATCATATCAATACAATGGAAAATAATGATACATTGTCTTCATATCAAAAAAGTGGGAAATAGTGATGCATTGTCATCATATCAGTACACATGAAAATAGTGATACATTGTCGCCATATAAGTACACTGGAAAACAGTGATACATTGTCATCATATCAATACACAGGAAAATAGTGATACACTGGCATCATATCAATACACAGGGAAACAGTGATACATTGTCATCATATCAATTCACAGGGGCATAGTGATATACTGTCATCATATCAAAAAAGTGGGAAATAGTGATACAATGTCATCATATCAATACAGTGGGAAATAGTGATACATTGTCATCAAAGAAGTAGAATGGTAAAAATTGATACATTGTCATCATATCAATACAGTTGGAAATAGTGATACATAGAGTTTAATAACCAGTGTTTTTGAGATACGGTAAATATCTCCCGAGGTAGATATTTTCAGTATCTCAAAAGCACTAGTTATTAAACTATATATTACATAATTTAAAATGATATTTTATTAATATTTCTAATGATTCACGCCTTTTTACACCAGTTTGCACGAGAACGCCAAGACGCGTTACGTCATACAAACAAAACCAGTGGAATCGGAACTCTTCGTTAATTTCCGTAATCGTTATTTCCTATTGGCGGAATCTGACGATGACGTCCATAAAACAATCGGAACGTCATTTGGCGTTCCCGCCACTGACGGAAAAGGCCGAGCAATGTTCCGTACTAGGAAATATCTCCCACTGGGAGATATTTCCCAGTAGAGCAAACGAGTAGATATAGCTTTTCTGTTCCCAGTATTTCCTATACAAATCACAGACAAATTTGTAATATATTGTTGTTACATCAATACCCAGGAAAATAGTGATAGATTGTCATCATATCACTATACTGGGAAATAGTGCTACATTGTCACCATATCAGTACACAGGAAAACGGTGATACATTGTCATATCAATACAATGGGAAATAGTGATACATTGTCATCATATCAATACACAGAAAATTAGTGATACATTGTCATCATATCAATACAATGGAAAATAATGATACATTGTCATCATATCAGTACACAGGAAAACAGTGATACATTGTCATCATATCAATACAATGGAAAATAATGATACATTGTCATCATATCAGTACACAGGAAAATAGTGATACATTGTCATCATATCAATACACAGGAAAACAGTGATACATTGGCATCATATCAGTACACAGAGACATAGTGATATACTGTCATCATATCAAAAAAGTGGGAAATAGTGATGCATTGTCATCATATCAGTACACATGAAAATAGTGATACATTGTCACCATATAAGTACACTGGAAAACAGTGATACATTGTCATCATATCAATACACAGGGAAATAGTGATACACTGGCATCATATCAATACACAGGGAAACAGTGATACATTGTCATCATATCAATTCACATGGGCATAGTGATATACTGTCATTATATCAAAAAAGTGGGAAATAGTGATACATTGTTATCATATCAGTAGAATGGTAAATATTGATACATTGTCATCATATCAATACAGTAGGAAAGAGTGATACATTATCATATCAGTACACAGAAAATCAGTGATACATTTTCACAATATCAGTAAAAAATCAGGAAAATAGTGATACGGTTCATCATAGAAATACAATGGGAAATAGTGATACATTGTCATCATATTAATACAGTGGGAAATACAGTCAGAAACAGTGATACAATGTCATCATAGAAGTACTATGGGAAACAGTGATACATTGTCATCTGATCAATACAGTGCAAAAGTGTGATACATTGTCACCACACCAATGCAATGGTAAATATTGATACATTGTCATCATAACAATACAGTGGGAAATAGTGATACACTGTCATCATATCAATACAGTGGGAAATAGTGTCATCATATAAGTACAATAGAAAATACTGATACATTGGCATCATATCAATACAATGGTAAATATTGATACATTGTCAAAATATCAATACAGTGGGAAATAGTGATACATTGTAAAAATAGTTGTTGCTTGTTTTACTTTCTTCTTGTTACATATTTTCCATAACATGACAGTGAATGACTATTTCCTATTGTACTGATATGATGACAGTGTATCACTATTCCCCTCTTTATTGATATGATGACAGTGTATCACTATTTCCCTGTGTATTGATATGATGACTGTGTTTCATTATTTCCCATTGTATTGCTATTGTCATCTTATCAATACAATGGGAAATATTGATACATTATCATCATATCAATACAATGGGAAGTGTGATACATTATCACCATATCAATCCCGTTGGAAATAGTGATACACTGTCATCATATCAATACAATGGGATATAGTGATACACTGTTATCATATCAATACAATGGGAAAAAGTGATACACTGCCATCATTTCAATACAATGGGAAATAGTGATATACTGTCATCATATCAATACAATGGGAAATAGTGATACACTGTCATCATATCAATACAATGGGAAATAGTGATACACTGCCATCATTTCAATACAATGGGAACTACTGATACACGGTCATCGTATCAATACAATGGGAAATAGTGATACACTGTCATCATATCAATACAATGGGAAATAATGATACACTGCCATCATATCAATACAATGGGAAGAGTGATACATTGTCACCATATCAATCCCGTGGGAAATATTGATACATTGTCATCATATCAACACAATGGGAAATATTGATACACTGTCATCGTATCGATACAATGGGAACTAGTGATACAGGAGAAAAGTGATATATTATCATAATATCAATATAATTGGAAATAGTGATGCATTGTCATCAAATCAATACAATTGGATATATTGATACATTGGCCCAGTTGTTCAAAGATCGGTAAACTTAACCGAGCTTTAAGTCAAAATTTCAAATTGCCTGGAAGTATGCATGTGAAAGCATTATGTTAAGAAGAAATGCAAATTAAAGACTTTTAGAAGTTTATGAGAAAATGTACTTTGAAAGTTTACACTAACCAAGGATTAATCTAACCGATCTTTGAAGAACTGGGCCATTATCTTAATATCAGTACGAAAGGAAATAGTGATATATTTCATCATATCAATACACAGGGAATGTCATATCAATACAATGGGAGATAGGCATACATTGTCATCATATCAACACTGGGAAATAGTGATACACTGTCATCATATCAATACAGTGGGCAATAGTGATACAATGTCTTTATATAAAAAATACACATTATCATCATATCACTACAACAGATAATAGTAATACACTGTCATCATATCAATAAAATGGGAAATAATGATACACCATCATCATATCTTAACAGTGGGAAATAGTGATACATTGTCATCATATCAATGCAGCTGGAAATAGTGATACACTGTCATCATATCAATATAATGGGAAATAGTGATACATTGTCATCATATCAGTGCAGATGGAAATAGTGATACACTGTCATATAAATATAATGGGAAATAGTGATACATTGTCATCATATCAATACAATGGGAAATAATGATACACTGTCATCATATCAATATAATGGGAAATAGTGATACATTGTCATCATATCAATACAATGGAAAATAGTGATACACTGTCATCATATCAATATAATTGGAAATAGTATAATGGGAAATAGTGATACATTGTCATCATATCAATACACAGGGAAATAGTGATCCATTGTCATCATATAAACACAATGGAAGTCAATGATCGTTTGTCATCATATAAAAACAATGGGAAATAGTGATACATTGTCATCATAACAATATTGTGGGTAACAGTGATTCACGTTCTTCCTATTAATACACAGGGAAATATTGACACACGTTTGCTAAGGGATGCATATATTTTTGAAAACAATTCGATATTTATATATCATTTAACTAGTTCATAAAAAACACAACATACTGGAATACATTTTTTCAATTTACATGAATATTCATACTTTTTATAGAAAGGTACAAAGTGCAAATATATTGTCAATTTTTTATTCTGCCGTGTGTCGCTGTAAGGATGTTTGCTCTTATTATTTCTAATGAAATGTCACATTTTTCCTTAAAAACGTTAAAAAGTTGTATACTAATATTTATTGTGAACATACATTCAAAAAACAAACATATAATGGTTTCTTTTGAAATGTTACAAACATTTTGGTTTCCAACATTTTGCATTTATATAATTTTTAATTAGTGAAACGAGCTCAATACATTGAAATTATAAGGCTTGTAGATAGGTATCGTGTAATACAGAAAAATGCATATTTCCTGAGCAATGCCATTTATACTTCAAGTTTATACAAATTAAGCCACTGGAATAAAACGTTGTCCCACTCTGAGGATGAAATGATTGTATATAGATATATTTAAAAATACTTCTCATTCATTTGGCATACAACTCGGAAAACCAATGTTTTATTGCGGTCAAAAACGGTCACACTCTCGGGGTCAAATTATTTTGCGTAGGTTGAGATGCATATGGTACACAAACGTATAATTTCAGGCCCGTGTGGTTCCCGGGGGATCCGTTTGGTCACGGGGCAAGGAATGGGGCCACTGCAGATCCCTTTGGAGGGGTAGGCAGAGGGGTAGAATCCATCCAAATTCATGTTCATTTTATCATTTTTTGTCCATGTTCATTAAAGGTCTTCATCATGATCCCTGCGTTGTTTCAGGTGCTATCTCGCTCGCATCAAAAGAGCAGTGGCAGAAAAACAATAAACGTGGCTCCAGCGTAAATGGAGTTTCTACGATAGAATTTGCAGCAACTCTGCAGTTCAGGGTGAGAAGGTTCTAGGCCCATTTTCCATATTTTATCTCGATGTACATGGAAGATGAGCCTGGCATGTTCATGCCTGTTAGGCGCCATAAAACCTCTTCATGTGTTGGTGCGCCTTAAAACCCAATTCAATTCTTCTCACAGAAACTGCTGCGCCTAATACATACATACTTTGCATGTAGCATGTGGATACAAATGTGTCTTAAGTAATATTCTGACAACTGCTGGGCGTATTTCTCACGTCAGAAATATCCACCAAATCCGTTTTTTTAAAGTATGATTCTATAAAATGTTTAGTTAAATTTTTATTTTTAAAAAAACTAAACCGCACAAATGTCATGCCATGTCATGACGTTTTTCCAAACTCTTACCGTGTGTTGTGAACTTGCATTTGTTCAATCATTAATATTAATTATAAGAATAGTATTAAGCAATTTGTTTTTGCATATTATTAATTTTTGATATTATTGCAACAATAATATATTAAAATTTATAGTATAATAAGACGAAATAGGGAATACTCAATTAATTTATTTAAATGTTACCAGATTAAAAGTAAAAATGATACTGGATATATAAATCGAGATCCTAACCTTAACCCATTTCGAACACTTCACGATTGCCGTGTGTCCCTTTAAGGCGTTTATATGGTAGTTACATAGTTCGGATTCTCAAACTATGTATGTGCCTTATCGTTAGTAGGCTTAGTGTACATCTTTTGTAAAATGTGCCTGTTGTTGACGCGACAGCGGCTTTAAAGCCAGTGAACCACTAACATTTACATTCAACACAAAGCATCTATTTCACTTAGAATGCCTCTCATGATGTGTATCTTCATGGAACTGGTAGCACATTTAGCTGAAAGGACTGTCTTAACCGTCAGTGCTAATTTTATACTCCTTTCATAATGTCAACCAAGTCTGACAGTAAATAAAAACCAACAAAGAAATATACTGGTTTACAAACCGGTAATACTGTAATGGAGATAAATAAGACATGAAGTCTTCATGGAGTGCCACTCTTGCAGCAAACGCAATTCGTTAGTCAACAAATTCACTCAATAAAAGATAAATTATTTATAAAACCATACTGATTTATTGTCTGATTTAAGTTAATTCGATTTACGGGCCCTCATTCTCATTTAACAATTCGATTTACGGACCCTCATTCTCAAAACATAACCTGTATATGTCATTCGCTTTTTTTTTCTCGTTTTTAGCACTACTGGCCGAGTTGTCCGTCGTCCGTCCGTCGTTAACTTTTGTCTCGTTAAGACCATAGGGCCTTCAAACCTTACCAGATTATTAATATCAATGAAAGCTCGGACAAGTTTGAAAACCAACCAGATCGGATCAGTAACAGCTGAGTTATGGCCCTTGATTTAGTTAAAACTGCTATAATTTGCCTCGTTAAGACGATAGGACCTTCATTTTTCATTCGATCTTTATCAACCTTTAACATATTGTTTATATCAATGAAAGCTTGGACAAATTCGAAAACCAGCTATATCGGACCAGGAACAACATATTTATGTGCCCTTGACCAGATTGTTGATATAAAGGAAAGCTCGGACGAGTTTGAAAACCAGCCAGATCGAACCAGTAACCCCGGAGTTATGGCCCTTTTTCAATATTTGGTAATGTACACTGGACGTCCCAGGGGTCGTGGGTTCAAATCTCACTGGAGGCATTTTTTTCCATAAGAAATCTTGGTTCATGGGTTCAATATTTTTAAAATTATTGTTATTATTATTATTACTTTTTCTTTTTTTTTCTTTCTTTTTTAGTGGCCTATGGCCACTAGAGCTAAGGGATGACGTGTTGTCCGTCGTCCTTCGTCCGTTCGTCCGACCGGCCGTCCGTTAACTTTTGCTTTGTGAACACTAGTCCCTTCATTTTTCATGCGATCTTAACCAATCTTGGCCAAAGTCTTTATATCAATGAGAGCTCGGACGAGTTTGAAAACCGGCCATATCGGATCAGTAACACTAGAGTTATGGCCCTTGTTTTGCTGAAAAATCCCATTTTCTGCCTTGTGAACAATCTAGCACCTTCATTTATTACTTGATCTTTACCAAACTTGCACAGATTGTTAATAGCAATCAAATCTTGGACGAGTTCGAAAACCAGCAAGAACGGATCATTTTCACCGGAGTTATGGCCCTTGTTTTGGCTAAAAATGCCATTTTGTGCCATGTGAACACTGTAGCACCTTCATTTATTATTTGATCTTTACCACACTTACACAGAATGTTAATTTCAATGATTTGCAGGCTTGATCAGGACTAAATCTAGTTGAGCATATCATCACCGTGTTGCGGTTAAATGATTTTTGGCGGAGTTATGACCCTTTAAATGTTTTAATACACAAACTTTGTCCGGACTATTTTACCTGAACCCCTTGCCGGATTTCAAAAAAACGTTGCAGGGATGATCAGTACCAGGCCTAGTGGTGCATATCATCTCCGTGTTCCGGTTGAGTGATTTTTGGCGGAGTTATGTCCCTTTAAATGTTCTGATACACAAACTGTATCCAGACTAGTCTCTTCTGAACTCCTGGCCGAATTTTGGCGGGGATGATGAGTACCAAGCCTAGTTGCATATATCATCGTCTTGTTCCGGTTGAATGGTTTTTGGCAGAGTTATGGCCTTTTAAAGGTTTTAATACACTTACCCTTAACTCCTGGCTGGATTTCAGTGAAACTTGGCAGGAATGATCAGTACCAAGCCCAGTTGAGCATATTATTGTCATTTTCCGGTTGAATGATTTTTGTTGGAGTTGTAGGAAGTAGAGCTATACAGGCCTTCTTGGGCCTCTTGTGTTTGTTTGTCATAAAGACACATTGCTAGCGTTGACTCTTAGGACGTTAAACATATGTTTTGCTCGTTTGATTTAAATTCAAGTAATAATTATTTTTTTGTTACGTCTCCCTGAACGGATTTTGTAAGCCTTAAAATAATAACTATATAACTATGCCCGTATGTGTGTCAATCCGTCAGTGGTCAATATCGTCTCCTATGTTTACCTCTGAGAGGGTTTGTTGTCTACTTTAAAAACAATGCATAAAATATGAACACATTAGAATAAAAATAAGTAAATAATATAATATCGATTCCATTTCTTTTGTGGAAGCTCAATTTTTAGCTCTACTGGCCGAAGCTAATGGGATGGCGGGTTGTCCTTCGTCCGTCGTCCGTCTTCCGTCCGTCGTCCGTTAACTTTTGCCTTGTGAACACTCTAGGGCCTTCATTATTAATTGAATCTTTACGAAACTTTGCCAGTGTCTTTACATCAATGAAAGCTCGGACAAGTTTGAAAACTAGCCAGATAGGATTAATTTCACCGGAGTTATGGCTCTTGTTTTGCTGAAAAATGCCATATTAAGCCTTGTGAATACTCTAGCAACTTCATTTATTATTTGATCTTTACCAAACTTGCACAGATTGTTAATATCAATGAAAGCTCAGAAAAGTTTGAGAACCAGCAAAATCGGATCAGTAACACCGGAGTTATGGCCCTTGTTTTTTTCTGAAAATTGCTATTTTCTGCCTTGTGAACGCTCTAACACCTTCATTTATTACTTGATCGTTACCAAACTTGCACAGATTGTTAATACCAATGATAGTTTGGACAAGTTCGAAAACCAGCTGAATCGGATCAGTAACACTGGAGTTATGACCCTTGTTTTTTCTGTAAAATGCTATTTTCTGCCTTGTGAACACTAGGGCCTTCAATAATAATTTGGATCTTTACTAAACTTTACCAGTGGCTTTATATCAATGAAAGTTTGGACAAGTTCGAAAAACGGCAAGCTCGGAATAATTTCACCGGAGTTATGGCCCTTGTTTTGCTGAAAAATGCCATATTAAGTCTTGTGAACACTCTAGCACCTTCATTTATTATTTGATCTTTACCAAACTTGCATAAATTGTTAATATCAATGAAAGCTCAAATATATTCGAAACCCAGTTAGATCGGACCATTAACAGCGGAGTTATTGCCCTTGATTTAGTTAAAAATTATATATTTTGCCTCGTTAAGACGATAGGGACTTCATCTTTTATCCGATCTTCAAGAAACTTTACCAGATTGTTTATATACATGAAAGCTCGGACAAGTTTGAAAACCAGTTAGATCGGACCATTAACAACGGAGTTATGGCCCTTGATTTAGTTAAAAATGCTATATTTTGCCTCGTTAACACAATAGGGCCTTTATCTTTCAGTCGATCTTTACCAAACTTTACCAGATTGTTTATATAAATGAAAGCTCGGACAGGTTTGAAGACCAGTCAGATCGAACCTGTAACACAGGAGTTATGGCCCTTGATTTAGTTAAAAATGCTATATTTTGCCTCGTTAAGATGATAGGGCCTTCATTTTTCATCCGATCTTAACGAAACTTTACCAAATTGTTAATATCAATGACAGCTCGGACAAGTTCGAAAACCAGCCAGATCGGACCAGTAACGGTGGAGTTATGCCCTTGATTTAGTTAAAAACCTATATTTTGCCTCGTTAAGACGATAGGGCCTTCATCTTTCATCCGATCTTTAAGAAACTTTACCAGATTGTTAATATCAATGACAGCTTGGACAAGTTTGAAACCATCCTGATTGGACCATTTACATCGGAGTGTTGACCCTTGATTTTCTGAAATATGCTATTAAGACGAAAGGGCCTTCGTTTGGTCGGATTTCATTGAAACTTTGCAGGGATGATCAGTATCAAGCCTAGTTGTGCATATCATCGCCATATTTTGGTTGAATGATTTTTGGCAGAGTTATGACCCTTTAAATGTTTTAATACACAAACTTAGTCTCTTCTGAACTCTTTGCCAGATTTCAGCGAATCTTGGCGAGGATGATCAGTACTAAGCCTAGTTGCACCATGTTCTGGTTGAATGAATTTTGGCAGAGTTATGAGCCCTTAAAGGTTTTAATACACTAACTTTGCCTAGACTAGTTCTCCTGAACCTCTGGCTGGATTTCAACGAAACTTTGCAGGGATGATCAGTACAAGCCTAGTTCCATATATTATCACCATGTTCCGGTTGAATGATTTTATGAAAGACTTATGGCCCCTTATACATAAACTTTATCTTGAGCCAGTAGAGCGTCACAGGCCCTCTTGGGCCTCTTGTTTTTTTGTGTTTTTTTAATGTTTTTTTTATTATTATTATTATTATTATTATTTTTTTATTTTTTTATTTTATTATTATTTATTATCTCTACTGGCCAAGTTCGAAAACCAGCCTGATCGGACTAGTAATGGCGGAGTTATGGCTCTTGATTTAGTTAAAAATGCTATATTTTGCCTCTCACTCGTTCCATTGATGTCATAAGAGCCATATTAGCAAGTAGAGTGTCCACAGACCCACATGGACCTCTTGTTTTAAAATCAACTCGTCGAATTTTCCAGATTTAATATTTTCATAAATAATTATTAAACCAAAAGTAACTTGCGTCTCGCGGCTCGATGCATTTTTTCATTTCATATGAACTGTAACAATGACATTTGCATGTTCATTTAGATTGACACTGATTGCTCCGCAATATCTTATCGTGACCCTTTACTGTATATAATACAATCTGGCCCCTAATCAAATTTACAAGTTTTATTCATGAAGCTAGGCCCTTTATGGGCATCATCATATGCATGAACAACAAATACAAACCAATTGTTAATACGACAAACATCAAAAACATTAACACAGATATGACTAGAAAATTACAAATGAATTGCACGAGATAAATTTTGTTTTTTATTACATTAAGATCGATGTAAGAAGATAACAAATTGAGAGGAAGGCGACAAAACTAAGTTATAGCTTGCATAATTTGTTTAGCAAAAATAGCAATGATTCTTATTTTCTCAGTTTGGAAAAGTTTCTCAAAATTTAAAGTGTTGGGGCTTTGTAGAAAGTTCCTAGCAATATACTTTTTTTTCTATCTAGAACAAAATATTGACAATTAAAAATATAATGGAATTCAATGTACCTTTTCCTCAGACTGGCTTGTGTCATCCTAATTCAGACGCCGAGTAACGGTCACAAGTATCCCAAATCATACCGTTCAACACGTCTTACTTCACCCTCTGGAAAGCTTATGGAATTCATGGTCGATTTGATTTTTTTTTAGAATAGAAAAGTTCATAAGCGGATATACTGTGGTGTCCCCTCCGTCTTTTCGTCTGCGAGTCTGGTTTGATCTTCTCCTTAACTGCATAAGTTGAAAAAGGGTGTTCATATTTGGCACTAGTTCCTAGAATACCTAGATGACAACGAAGATTTTGGATCCAGTATCTGACCTCTGGTCAAGGTCAAAATCACCAAAATGAGCATAATCCCGCGATTTAATATTTTTTAACGCAATTTCTTACATGCTTTAATAATGATATGCAAAATACAATATGTAACGGAAACTGAGATTTGATTTTACTTTTGGCTTAAGGAAATTAATTCTGGTAAATATGTGGTTGTTGTCATATTAGACCTACGAAATGCGTTTGATCTGGTTGATCATGAGATACTTCAGATAACTTTTAAACTCATTTTTGATGGGGTCTGCACAGGCTGGTGATGATCTCGGTGTGTCATTCTGACTACCATTGCCAAACGTCATGGCCATCTTGTTTCTTTTGAGCATCTGTTGTTATAGATATATATTTATAATGCATGTTCTAGCACCCTCGTTCAAAAAGTTAGGGGTTAGTTGCTGACCTGATGTGGAGTCAAGTCTAATTTTGGGTTAGCATATCATTTGGCGATAATGATGATTTTGTTTGAACCATATCTCAAACCATATCATTTGGTGATAATGAAGATTTTGTTTAAACCATATCTCAAACACAGGAAACAAATGGTGAACGTTGGTACAATTTAATCAAACATGCTGCAAGTCGCAACTGAATTCCAACAAGGGTCTATCCTTAGTCCTCTTATATTTCTGCTACACAACAATAACTTTGCGTTTGTATCTAAAGAAATGAACATACGTAATTCTGATAATGAAATTATACAAAACAGAATTCAAAACAATTTATATGTATTAGGAAGCTGGATTTTAACAAACCACAGGCAACACGACATTTATTCATGGTTATTGATATAAAGCATATGTTAAACAGTGCTCTCATTTGCAGCTGACGATACATGACACTTCTATTGAAAATACTACCACACACAACGTTGTAGGTGTGCTAATGAGAACCCTTTGTCTTGACAGACTCAGCTAAATAAGATGTGCTCGAAGTTAAATAAAACGTATATACCCTTCTCCATTCCCCCACCACGGCATGTATTCATGTATGTACTGAACCAAACAGCTAACGCACCAGTAGATATTACCTTTAATGTGTGAACTGATTGTATGTCGACTGGTACCGTTGAAGACAGGTGATTTGAATGATTTTTTTAAATTTACAGTCATTATTGACAAGATATTTGTCTCGTTCAGAATGAAATTGGTTTTGATTTATTGATTGTTATTATTAAGATATTAAAGGTATGGTCTACTGGTGCGTTAGCTGTTTGGTTCAGTATATAAATATATATTGTATCAAGTTACGTGAACAAATATGACAGTGTAATTGAATGTTTAGGGTATTTTGACGCCTCTTCATCCGTGTCCCAAGGGTAACGTGGAATTTAATAAAGAATTCAGTGTAATCCCATCATCATACTATTTAATTTGAGAAATAACTGAAACAAAACATCGACCCTCTCCCAACCCCACAAACAACTCCTGGGCAGACGTCTGAGTTTAAAATAATAAAATCGTTTGATATGTTGTTTATCTTTTATATAATGTTGCTCTTGCTCGCAGTTTCATGTAGGGGAAGTCATACAATCAATGTAGTTGAATTCCACTCAGTGGTCCGCTCAGTGGTCTAGGAAGGGATATGGTAACTGACTGACAAATGGTCAACACATATCCCCTTAATGATCTAAGCCATTAAGCAAAGCAATAGCGAAACTGGCATTCACAATTTCAGTTCTGTCCTCAAATCCTCAAATTATTTGAATTCCCTGAGTGCATATTCTTCTTTAAATAATGCATTGTTTTATTTTAAGTAATAGATAGAGGCTGGTCTCAGCGAGTTGGTTTTTTTAAACTCCGAAACGGGCATATCCCATCAAGGTTTATAAATAACCAATGAGCTGAGACAGACGCTATCTCTTTTGTAGTATGGTGAACTTAGTGACCATGGCCGTATTCTAACTTCCATTTATCGGACGTTAGAGTATGGTAAAGCGCCGCCCCGTCGTTTATCCTGCATTAAACGATTTAATAATATGCATTCATCAAAGACAATTTCGCCGCCCATACGCCATGAGCAATTTACATGCTCCTCATTTTTGTTAGCATGTGCACACAGCGCTTCCTTTATAAATTTATATATTCTGATTACGTCTTACACAATCCTTTATTTTTCAATGGTGAGCAATTACCATCAATAATTGATAATGGTGTTTTAAAGAGCATAACGCAGTGGCTAACTCAGTCAATCACGTTAGCTTGTTTTTATTTACATTTGATGTAGTTTGAGGCTGAAAACGCCTTTACTACATGGAAATTAATGTTAATATAATAATGTTTACTACGATTCTCAGCATGCAGACGCTTGCATTTGATCTATGTAGTTCTTTTATCCTAATATTGAAAAGGTCTCAACAACACACCCATGATCAAAATCTTATGCAAAAAACAACAACACACAAACGCATTTGCTCTGCATGTGCACCACGTTTTGCGATAATAGCCATTATCTTTAGATAAACGGATTGTGTTCAATGTTGATTTTGAGCTCACCTGAACCGAAGGCAAACAGTTACCTTTTGTGGGCTGACCGTAATTTGTCCGTTCGCCCGTAAAATTTTCCTCATAAGAAATTGACCAAGCTATTATGGGTCAACACAAAATCTAGGTTTGACGTACATGTATTTACTAAATATATTTCAAACCTTAACAAACTTACCTCAAGAATCACACATTTCGTTTTCCAGTGTATAAAGAATACACAGAAACTGTTTGATAACTCATTCTCAAGAATCATTGTACGTATCAGGAAGTTGTTTTATTGAAATAATCATTTTAAACCTTAGGCTATTAAGTTTGTTCAAACGTAGTCCCCGGGATGAACACGTTTCTCCACGAGGCGACCATGTGTGTATATTATAGGTATGCAATTTGTATGGCTAACTAATGCTTCGAGCGAGTTTATTGCTCGACGAGCTTGCGAGTCGTCATGCGCCAAAACAACGAGTTGCAAGTAATATTTTGCCACACAAAATCAATAACCTTGTTAATGATACTTCCATCGGTAGTATGAATAGTTGTCTTATTTTTCCATTGTATGTTAATGTTATTTCTAAGACAATTTCTAATGTTGTGAGAATATAAAAAATAGAATATTTGTTGTTTTGTCATGAATATAGGATTTATTTTTATCTCGAAGTGAGGAAACTCAAATATTTCCACTCGTTCTAAATCACTCGTGAAAATATAAGTTTTCTCATTTCTCGATGAAAATAAATCCTATATTCGCTCCAATCCAACAAATATCCTCTATTTATTTTATGGAGATGTGATCAAAACAATCTCGAATATTAAAGGCGTCTGACGGGTTTCTTGACCACTTTACAAAAGTAATCAAGACATGCATCATAAAAGGATTTAAATATTGCAACGCATTTCATGCAAAGTGTCTGACCCCTCTACAGTCAGCCACTAAGCTTCAATTTTCTCGTGAAATGACTGGACTGTGAGACTCTGTGATTGCACTTTCTCAAAAAAAGGAGTAGTACATGAACTTTCGTCTCTCGTGTATTTTGATCTTACCTTAGCTTGGTTTTCTGTTTGGCTGTAACTGCAGTGTTGTTCAGTACACCTCTGGGTACATCCCGCTGTATTTCTAAGTATTATATATATATATTTTTACAACATTTAATTGTATCGTTTGCTAATTTCTCGTATGATGACTTCATTTCCTTTTTTATTTTACACTGAAGAAAAGATAATAACGCCTTTGAACACACATAAATCGATTTAAGCTAGCCAGTTCGCCGTATTAATGCCCATTTGGATCTCTTGGTAATTCTAGAATTAGGTCAATGTTCTTGTCTATCATGATCGGAAGCCACAAGAGAGCGCCTTACAACGATTTTATATAACACGATGTTTTAGTACAAACGAACTGCTGGCACACTGCACCATCATTTTGGTAATAAGGTTGAATAAGAGCTGAATAAAACAACAATCAAAGGTTTACAAAGTGCGTTTTATCGTGCTATAACGTGTGCTTCGTATTCAGCCGATTATTTTACAAGAGGCAACCTATTTACAATAGATTCTCGTGTTTAAATCAAACGCTTTTGCCAATTATTCAACTATGTATATGCACTGATCCGTCGATGGTTATTGTACTGTTATTGTTAAAGGGGTTGATGCACTATATTTAAACAACATTTCTTTAAAAGGACTCTGAAAAAATTGAAAAAATTATCAAAATACCATGAAAAATAAAGGAGATTGAAAATTTGCAAAGAAACATACATGGAGGCGGCCGTCTTGGAACGATGACGTCATCGTGCCTTTCTACCATATATGGCATATTGACACAATATAATGTAAGGCAAAGAAAATCAATATTCCATACAAGGTAAAAAGGCGCGATGACGTCATCGTTCTAAGATGGCCGTTTCCATTTATGTTACTTTGCAAAGGTTATATCACCTTCATTTTTCATGGCATTTTGATAATTCTTTTAGTTTATTTCAATTTATTTCTTCATAGCCATTTTAAATAAACGTTTTTCGAAAATAGTGTATCTAGTCCTTTAATGGAATTGTTTTGGCTGGAGAGCTCGAAACTCGAGAGGTTTTGTTATATAAATACTGAAAAGGGGATCCCTTGGAAGCAACAAACACAAACATGAGATACAAGTAGCAGACTCGGTTTTATTGAGTCTGTTCATGAGGGGTAATGTGGTGCAACACCTCTCACGCCTCTAAGTACCGGTTTAAGCGATATTATACTTAAAGCCACACGCGATATTCTACTTTAAAGCCACAAAGATTGGGCTTGATGATCCCAAAGGACCAGTAAGTAATAACATTACTGATTTGTAGTCGGGGCGACTTTTGACGACCGCCACACAGCACTAACAAACGCTAGTGTGAATGTCAATAAAAACTGAAAAGGGGATCCCTCGGAAGCAAAAAACACAAAACAAGAGATAAAAGTGGTTGTTCAGTTTAATTCCGAGATGTTTCTAATTATGTATTTTTCCTTACAACACTTTTAAGTATATCATATGCTTTTTTCGATGGTGACTTTATTGTATGACTTTTATTAGAGATCGCTGAGCCCTATATTATATACAAATATCCGTGGTACATTTTCAAATACTGTTTTTTTTACTCTAATTTTGAATAGGTTGTTCCAGTACTCAAGCCTTTCAATGTACTGAGTAGTGTTTAACCACCCTTAGACTATATTTTCTGCTGTTTAATTTAGACTTTTGACTGTTACCTGTGATACGCAGGCTTCATGATATCTGTTCCCAACTTCCATTTTGTTTATTTCGCCCTTTGTTTTCTCGTTTAGGACAAAACATTTTGTTAGAAGCTAGGACCATAGGCCGCCGGCCACGGAAGGGCATGAACATATCACATTGAAAGTTCCATATTAACCGCTATATGCATACCATCTTCAGGATGGCTAAAATTGCCTTACTATTGACATTTTAAATTTTGAGTTCTGCTTAATACGGGACTTTTCACTACCGTTCATGAACAGTCTCAGTTAGGTTTGATTGACGTATTTACTAAATATATTTCAAACCTTAACAAACTTACCCTAAGAATCACACATTCCGGCAGTTTTCCAGTGTATAAAGAATACACAGAAGCCTTTCTCAAGAATCATAGTACATATATTGTACAAGTTGTTTTTATTGAAATAATCATTTTAAACTGTAGTCTATTAAGTTTGTTCAAACGTGTTCCCCAGGGTGAACAAGTTTTTCCGCGAGGCGACCAAGTTTGTATATTATAGGTATGGAATGTGTATGGCTAACTAATGCTTCGAGCGTGTTTTTTGCTTGACGAGCTTGCGAATTGTTATGCGCCAAAACAACGAGTTCCAAGTAATATTTTGCTACAAAAATTCAATAATATTTTTAATAATACTTCCATTGGTAGTATGAATAGTTGTCTTGTTGGTTAGAGATTAGATCATGTCGGGGATTTCTTTATTTACACTGTCCTGTTTAAATGGGTTGACAGTAGGGTAAGTGTGAGGTTTGGTGCACCCTAGAACCGGTTTAAACTCCCAGTGTACTTTGTTGCCACTGACCGTTCCAAGGCGGTAGCCCTATTGTCAACTCTTTTGTGTTTATGCTGTCGCTTGCATTTTTTATTACTTTTGCCTTCTCGTTTGTCTGTTTGCGTGTTTGTTTTTGTGTTTTGTGGTTGACTGTCATCCTTGAATGCTGCTTTCCCTGTCCGATATTTTTGTCTTTCTTCTTTTTCATTGTATGTTAACGTTATTTATAAGCTTTGGATGGATTCGTACCTTTTGTTCACTTTCATTTTGTGTGGATGATTACGTTATGCGTTATTAAACACGTCAAGCGATTTTACCTTTCGCTAAACTTAAAATCAGTAGGTGAGTAATCGTTTCAATTATTTCGTCAATGTCTTTCACAGGAACTTGGAAAACCATGCCGTCTTTTATATTGAACTTGGCAATGTATTTCACAAACATAAAATGGTTGATATTATGGCTACCGCATTGGAACGATAAGTGGTAAACGGGCCATTGGGGGTTTAAACCAGTTTCTAGGTTATTATTCATATTAATTCATGCGATGTTTTAAGGCAATAATACATGTATTGTCTTATGATCAAAGTACACTTTTATTCAATTATATTTACAAATGTTAGCAATATGGACCCCATGGAATTATTTTTTATTATTTAAACACACAAATTTGCCGTCATGCCGTTACTTTTCCAGAACAATCATTGTCATAAACAGTAATTTAACCGAAGTTAGCGTGCGGCTCAGTTTAACACATGTGGACATTTCATATGAAACTGAAGCACATTATGGTGGTTCTATGACTCTCTTCAGATAATTACGGTTTTCTGAATACTGTTAATAATAACTAATATTTGACTTATCTTCAATTTATGCTAGAGATTGACGGTTCATCTACAGTTTTCCATGATATTCTTTGATAGAGAGTTTTAGGTTTGATATTGTGTTATTTTACTAACAACTAAGGGTTTTGCACGATGACGGATGTTTACAGACCGAAAACTTAAACTCGTTTTATAACTTCATACATGTTAAGTAAATGAAATGATGGTCATACATATCACTAATACATACTGAAAAGGGGATCCATTGCAAGCAACACACATAAACAAGAGAGAAAAGTAGCAGACTAGGTGTTATTGAGACTATTGATGACAGGTAACATAAGATTCAACACCTCTCACGTCCCCTAACAACGGCTTAAGCGGTATTCTACTTTGAAGCAACACATATTGGGCTTGATGATCCAAAAGGACCAATTAGTAATAACACTACTGATTTGTAACTCCACTTCGAAGTACATACTCAGTGCCAGCATATTCTATCTTGCTTAATCCGAATTATGTGACTTGTTCACTTACCTCGAACTCCTATGCCACGAATTACGTACTGAATAAGAGCACTACTGCCTGTCGGAAGGGCGTTTACACACAATACTGGTATAATTAATGTAAAGTTTAATAAACATTTTTCAAATAATCTTTAATATATCTTTTTAATATCTTTCTGTTCAAAAGAGAGATATTCCCCCCGAATACACCCACAATCCAACAATGAGTTCAGGAAATAGAAACAGATGTGAGTCGGGTATTAAATTCTCATCAAGAAAAATGTTATCTTGAAGTGTTCCATAACTTACTTCTTGACAATAAGTAATACAAGTGCACTTCTACGGATAGAACGCAATATACTAAAGGAAAAAAGAAACGCAATTCGGGAATTTCCGCTATATATTTAATGTATAGTATGTTGCTGTTATTCGAATGGTACAAGGCTACATTCGACTTTTTCTTTCGAAGAAAAGACTAAAACAACACATAACATACCAACTATTATTGCTTCAAAGTTTCATTATTGATAGAATACGCGTTTGGCTAAAGCAGGTAGGAGAACTTGAGATGCTAAATTTTGCAATCTCTTTACATTAAATACAGTATTGAAATGGCTCAAATTTTCAAAGCTGATGTTCAACATTAGGACTTTCGTGGTACAAAGTGTACTGCTTTTAAAAAGTCTAAAGCAGCTCAGTTTAGTCCTTTCTATAACTAGCTGCATCCCCGCCCCCCACCCTCACCCTTTTTTTGATTTACAAAACATTTTAGGATTGCTCTGGAATATTACACGGAATTTCCCCAGTTGCGTTTCTTTTTTTCCGTTAGTATATATGTCCGTTAGTATATATGTTCTTTAAATGCACGAAAATACACATTTCACAATGCTATGGAGATGATAGTGGCAAATCGGCTACATGATTTGTCACCTTATAATATATTGTGATAAATCGGTTAGTATAAACCATGTGTCATCTTGAAAAATATATAGAGTGGCATATCGGCTAGAAGACGTGTACTTTAAATGCAAAACTAGCGGGCACTTCTGTTTATCTAACCACAACTTTGCTGGAGACGGATATTTGTCAGCACGTTTTCTTTTATTTGAGATTATGAACCTTTCTTTAAATTATAAGCAGATTAACCTTCTTACTATTCTAAAACTTCACAAAGAGCGCGACTTTTCGCACATTCAGTTCCATGTACCACTACAACCGTTGACTTCCTGCTTTCCGTGATTAAAGCAAATAGGTTTCTGAAAATTCAGGAATCAGTGTGTGTTGGTCGATACAAAACTCAGAAGGTCTTCGATAAACTACGATGTAAGCATGTATATGCCTATATTCTGAGCACCTACGACTTTTCCACACCATACAATACTCTCCCACATTATCGGATCAACTACACTTTGATTCAGGTTATATTGAAGACATTTGATAGAGATGAAACCACAGTTCTTGCTTGTAATAATGTAAGGGCTTTCTTTACAAACGACTCCTAATTGTTATTATAGAAGTGGACTTGCCCGGATGTTCGTAGAGCATTATCATTTCTTTTTGATAACGTCCTTATTAGATATATTAAAGGAGTTTACCACCAGGTAGTTGGTATTCCTATGGATATGTACACATATTGTCGCAGATTTGTTTGTATACAGTTATTAAAGGTATAGGCCTACAGTTATTAAAGAGATGTTTTGTTATGTTTGTCAACTGCTAACCAGCGATACATTATTGATGCGTTTAATAATACATCTCGATATCCAGATGTCGTTCTCGAGATTGATATTTCGTTCTTTGCTCATATAGTCACTATTATTTATCCACCAGAGCACCATTGAATAAAGCCAACAGTTCTGGTACTATATAACAGCATTCCTCGATCTTCATGTCTCGATTTCAATTGATTATATAAATACTAACCTCTATGATAAGAGAAATGATTTTAATTTAACATCGTAAACTGTCATATATCTCGCTCAACGCCATATGGGGATTACATCTCCCACCTTTTTCGTTTTGCTAGAGCAAGTAATGATGTTAAGGGTTTTAATGAGTAAACGTATTCATCAAGGTTTTCATTTCACAAGCTACGCAGATATTTTATCAAAATTCTATCGCCGCAACGAAAACCTGTTGGAGAAGTACAACACTTACCTAAACACATTAATTTTCTAGGACTAGGAATATCTATTGAGAACAGATATATAAAGAAATATAAAAAGATCGGACAGGGAAAGCAGCATTCAAGGAGGACAGTCAACCACAAAACACAGAAACAAACACGCAAACAGAAAAACAAGAAGGCAAAAGTAACAACAAATGCAAACGACATCACAAATACAAAAGGGTTGACAATAGGGCTACCGCCTTGGAACTTTCAGTGACAAAGTAAACCACTGGGGGTTTAAACCGGTTCTATGGTGCCTCACACTTACCCTACTATCATCCCATTAAAACAGGACAGTGTAAATAAAGAAATCCCCGCCATGATCTAATCTCTATCCAGCAAGGCAGCATCAATAGGCAATATAAGTAAAACACAAATATGCTCGTGTAAATATAATAAAAAAAAACAATAGCCTAGAAACAATCAAGGTACTCAATGACTTGGCAGAAGCCAGAGCAACAAGAGAATAAACCATTAAGGGCACTACAAGAAAGATCATAGACAAATATCAAACGCCACCGTCCCAATGGGCTTTAGGTAGGCGTCATCATAGGGTCCATAGCCTTTCCGGTCATCGTACAATTAAAGAGGAAAGCATAGTGGCGAACTGTAAACTTAGTTTCCGGACCTCTATACACGATTAAGCAAGTCAGTCGTCAGAAATGGATACGACTCTTTAGTATTGTAACGCACTTCGTGTTTATTGTTTAGGTAGACCCATCTACAGTCAGTCACTACGCTCCTCTTTTCTCTTGTGCGTTGACTGGACAGCTTAGCGGGATTCTATGACTGAAACTTCTGAAACCATTAAAGGAAGGTTATGTGCATGCAATTTCGTCCCTCAGGGTATTTTGTCATACCTTTGACTGGTTTTCTCTATGACTGCAATTGATCTGGTTGTTCAGTTTAATTCTGGAAACATCCTGAGATGTTTCTAATTATGTAATTTTCTTTACAACAACACTTTTAAGTGTATCATTCGCTATTTTCGATGGTGACTTTATTGTAGGAGATTTTCTGAAGATGGGACGTACTATTAGAGATCGCTGAGCCCGATATTTATATAAAGATATCGGTGGTACATTCTCAAATACCTTTGTCGTTTTACTTTAATTTTGAATAGTTGGTTCTACTACTCCAGCTTTCATTGTTACTGAGTAGTGTTTAATCACCCTTATTTGTCTGCTGTTTAATTTAGTATTTTTACTTTTACCTGTGATACGCAGGCATCATAACATCTGCTCCCAAAACAATTCCATTTTGTTTTCCTGTTTAGGGCAAAGCATTATTTTGTTAGAAGCTAAGACCATACGCCGCAGGCCATGGAATGGTATGAACATATCACATTGAAAGTTTCATGTTCACCGTTATATGCATACTATCTTCGGGATGGCTAAAATTGTCGTACTATGGGCATTTTAAATGATGAGTTCTGCTTAATCGGACTAGAGGGCGTGAACGGTAGCTAGCACTTTTCACTACCGTTCATGAACAGTCTCAGTTAACCGAGACTGCATCATTCTTTGTATTTATTGTTTTCGGCGATTTCCAAATTTCTCCTTTCATACTCTTTTCATAGATAGATAGCGCAAATCGGATACATGGATTGTCAACTTGGATTATTAACATGCACACTAGCGTTCGTTTAGTGCAGTGTGGCGTCTGTAAAAAGTCTCCCCGTGCTACGAATCAGTAGTGTTATTTTTTACTGGTCCTTTGGGACCAACGAGCCCAATATAGGTGGCTTTAAAGTAGAATACCGCTTAAGCCGGTGCTAGGGGGCGTGAGAAGTGTTGCTTCTTTCATTACTTCTCATGAACAGACTCAATAAAACCGAGTCTGCTGCTTTATTCTCTGAATTGTGTTTGTTGCGCTCAAAGGATCACCTTTACCAGTATTATTAATTGCACACTAGCGTTCGTTTAGTGCAGTGTGGCGGCTGTAAAAAGTCTCCCCGTGCTACGAATCAGTAGTGTATTTTTTACTGGTCCCTTTGGGACCAACGAGCCCAATATAGGTGGCTTTAAAGTAGAATACCGCTTAAGCCGGTGATAGGGGGCGTGAGAAGTGTTGCTTCTTCATTACTTCTCATGAACAGACTCAATAAAACCGAGTCTGCTGCTTTATTCTCTGAATTGTGTTTGTTGCTCTCAAAGGATCACCTTTATCAGTATTTATTAACATGCACACTAGCGTTCGTTTAGTGCAGTGTGGCGGCTGTAAAAAGTCTCCCCGTGCTACGAATCAGTAGTGTTATTTTTTACTGGTCCTTTGGGACCAACGAGCCCAATATAGGTGGCTTTAAAGTAGAATACCGCTTAAGCCGGTGCTAGGGGGCGTGAGAAGTGTTGCTTCTTTCATTACTTCTCATGAACAGACTCAATAAAATCGAGTCTGCTGCTTTATTCTCTGAATTGTGTTTGTTGCTCTCATAGGATCACCTTTATCAGTATTTATTAACATGCAAACTAGCGTTCGTTTACAGCAGTGTGGCGCTGTAAAAAGGTCTCCCCGTGCTACGAATCAGTAGTGTTATTTTTTACTGGTCCTTTGGGACCAACGAGCCCAATATAGGTGGCTTTAAAGTAGAATACCGCTTAAGCCGGTGCTAGGTGCGTGAGAAGTGTTGCTTCTTTCATTACTTCTCATGAACAGACTCAATAAAACCGAGTCTGCTGCTTATTCTCTGAATTGTGTTTGTTGCTCTCATAGGATCACCTTATCAGTATTTATTGGATTAGATAGATAGTGTCAAATCGTTTACTTTGGCCGTATCATACAAAGACATAAGGATCAGCTTAACAAGTTATTATAAAAATGTATATTCCTATTAGGTTCATTCTTTATACATTATCGAGATTTGGTATGAAATATTCATTCACGTTTGTCGCCTTATATAGCTCTTTTTTTCTAGAGCGCAGGAAAAGTCAAATCAATACCTATTTGAACAATTTCAATTGACGTAATATATATTAATTGATATACATATGTATATCCAGAGAACTTGCATGCATAATGGTAGGAATCAGATTTATTACGAAATAGTTAGTATGTAATAGTTTATTACGTAATCCTTCGTACAATATTTGTTCATATATTCTATCATAATTTGGTTACAAAAAGGTTGCCTCGTGAGACCTCATAAGAAGTTGCTCGGAGTATATCTCCATATAAGTGGAGATAATTAACAGCATCAAAATTAAAATCTCTCGTAATATATTTTGCTAATTATTTCTCCATTTTTAATAGAGAGACGTAAATCGAGAAAAAAGCGACAGTATCAGAAATATAAGCTTTGCTAAATCGAAGTTCGGGTCTCAAGTGTTTCCCAACCAACATCTTTGTAACGACCACTCAGAGATACCAATGTCGTTGCCTTCATGACTATACGTGTAGCTTCATTTTGGCTGGCGTGGCGCAGTCCGGAGCGCGGCGGATTTGTAACCGGAGGCCCTGGGTTCAATCCTCCGTGGTGCCACTGAGTTCCGTTGGTGTGTTCTTGGGCAGGACACTTTCCCTTAGCCTCGTCCGTCGGATGAGGACGTAAACCGGGCGATCCCGTGTATCGGTCTATCCTCCGAGCACGTTAAAGAACCATAGGAATCTATTTGATAATACGAGTAGGGCAGGTTCCCGGATTCCTATGTATCCTTCCCCTCTCTCTGGGGCGGCTCTAAATAACCTATACTGTGTTGATGAGCCGTTAAACAACATTCAGTTCAGTTCATTTTGGATTTTGTCAAAGTCTTGTTTTTTATAACTGGTATAATTGTCACACATGACAAACGTGGTCTGATAAAACATGAAGATTCTAAAGAGTTCCGGTAAATAATATATCATTAGAATGAAACTGGAATGTTTAGAGGTTAATAAAAATACTTTTGTTTTAAAAATTGGTTGGGAAATAACTATTTTACAGGCAAAATACTTTTTGAATGGGGCTTTTTCCAGGTAAAGTCGTTATTGCTGGGAAAGCAGAAAATTAAGAAATCTCAAATAACTTCAGTTAGCTTCAATAGTTTGCTATAAACATTTCAGGATGTCTTAATTTACGTTTGCCCAACACATTAAAACCATTTTTGGATACAAATACTGAATTTCAGGATGTCTTAATTTACGTTTGCCCAACACATTAAAACCATTTTTGGATACAAATACTGAAAACAAATATTAAGTTTTGATTCAGCAGAATTTTGCATTGTAAATGCCCTATCAGAAAACATTGCGCATTCGCATTTTTATTTACCACTAACATTTTCTGATTCACTGATATACAAATTATTTAATATAAATAAGAATTTTGACTTAAAATCTAAAAAAATAAATGAAAAAAAAATAAATGAAAAAATGGCTAAAAACAATCGCTCCAAACAATAATTACAACGTTGAAGAAATCAGGACCAGGATCAGTATCAGGGTCTTGGTGAACATCGCCTGGCTGTTGGAGAATTGATGACCACGTTATAAACGTTACGATATTAACAGCAATCAAGACGCATTTTAAGAAATATTTAATTTCCAAAATTATATTAGCTGTGATTTAGCGTCTGTATGTATGGTCGTTTTATCAAGATATGTAATTTCTCAGTTGAGTACAGACTGGACATTATTGATTGAACACACAGAAACAACCCATACTTTAGAACAAGGAAGTGCAATCAAGCACGAAATATTCTTAAATTGCATCTGGAAAAGTAGATATAGAAAAATCGATCAGAAAAAGTAGCGTTCAAGGACGACAGTCAACCACAAACACACACAGAAACAAACAACAACTTTAAAGATGGATAAAAGGCAGGATATGACATCACAAACAAAAAAAGGTTGACAATAGGGCTATCGCCTTGGAACGGTCCGTGGCATAAAATGCCACTGAGGGTTTAAACCAGGTTCTAGGGTGCACCCAAACCTCCATCTTACCCTACTGTCATTCCAATAAACGGGACAGTGTAAATAAAGAAAAACCCCACCAGGTTATAATCTCTAACACACAAGGCAGCATTAATACGCAATATTAGTATAACACATAAATGATCATGTATATATAATATAAAAAGCAAAAGCCAAAAGAGGTGTTATGACAACATTTTGCAAAGCACTATATGTTTTAGTGGTTGACCCCATTAACAGTTCGCCACTATGCTTTCCTCTCCAATTTTTCGATGACCGGACATGTTGTCGACATGTCTTGCCGTACCATTAACGGTTTGTTCTATTTTGCTCTATCATTGAGTACTTTGTGCCTTCCTATGCTTTTTGCTATTTTATATTCGTATACACATTATCATTTAACCTGGCGGGGATATTTATATTTATTCTGTCCCGTTTAATTGGGATGGCAAGGCAAGAGTTGAGGTTTGGGTGCACCCTAGAACCTCCCCCTCCTCCCCCACTACACCACCACACACACACACACACACACACACACACACACACAGAGGCCGTTTTGCCCACCCACTGACCTTTCCAAGGCTGGTAGTCCTTTTATATTTGTGATGTCATATGTTGCATTTAATTAAAAAATGTTATTATCGTTTGTTTCTGTATTATCGTTTGTTTCTGTATTATCGTTTGTTTCTGTGCGTGTTTTTGGTTGAATATGAATGCTACATTTCATGTTCGACTTTTTATATGTACAATATCTACAAAAATATCCTATTGGAGCCCCAGGTAGATATCCAGTTTGTACCCAGATAACACTACTGTTTTTTTCTTAGCAGCTAACTTACGCTTGCGTTAAAACATTGCTTGTTCTAGTTTTGACAGAAAAAATACTCGATGTTACAAGTGCCATTACCCTATCTTTGGAAAAAACATAAAATGATAACGCTTTAAATAAAATAAACACTTTGTTATATCTATCTATTGTCTCGTATCAAGCGTTATCTATCTCCCTATACCCATGCGCCTGTGCACAAATTGATATTCAGTGCTTAATATCTTCCACTATCTTGATTACTGTTGAGTGATATGGAGAAATTGTGATGCGTCTCAAGAAGATAAAATCAAGAGCTGCGATACTTACGTTTAAAATGTATATCGAACCTACCTCGGTACGTTTAACTGTTACTGAACTCAATTGGGTTAAAGTTCTGGGAAATGTTAAATTCAAACTTTACAATCTTAATATTTAAAACGTTTAATGATAGTATTACTTAGTTTATTGTGTAGATGATTTTACTATATGAAGCTTAAGCTCATACTCAAATCTACAACACTTCTCTCCCAAACCGAAAAGCGAATTATACGGAATAGATTTGGATATTTCAGAATAATCATTGCAAAGCATTGTATATAAAATGGAGAACCATATCAGCAAATAAAGGCTGAATAAGGGATCCTTCGGAGCAACGAATATTAACAAGAGAATAAAGTAAAACAAATCGGTTGTATTGAGTTTTTTCATGATTATTTGTTGGTTGATATAATGACGTCTTACGTCATTTTCAGAGCATTTTCGGCTATATATGATTGTTGAATTTACTGTAGACATCCCGCCATCCTATTGTATGTTCATAAGAGGTAATATAAAATGCAACCCTCTCATGCCTCCTAGCATTAAGCGTAGTTACTGGGCTCGATGATCCCAAAGTAATACTACTGATTTGTATCTTACGGATGGCGAGAGGTGTACTGTACTGGTTCTACCCAGGAAAAGTTGTTCTACCTCCACCACAAAAAAATCCACCGTCATATATAATCTTACCTTGTTTGAATATGACGTAAAACACCGTACAAACAAACAAACAAGTATCGAGGAAAGACATTTGGTGACCGCCACACTGCGCAGTAATTGTCAATAAATAGTGAAAAGGGCTCGAGATTATTCGGAAGCAGCGAACACAAACGAAAGAAGTAAATAGCAGAATCGGTTCTTGTTACTCTACAGTGAGCATATTTCCACGTTATTACACATGTATACTACAAGTCACTCGACGTTAACATACTTATCTGGTAATATATTTCCATTTCTATGGTTCTTGAAAGTACTTGGAGGATAGACGCCGATACACGGAACCTCTTCCTCTTGATCTAAGAATACATAGTCGAACGTGCTATCAACTACGCCATGGTGGTCCCTATATTTATTGAATGTGGTTGAACCCAATAACGGGTTTGCACAATGTCAGGGTCAGCATACTAAAAGTAGGATACTCACGTTTTATTGGCAATTTTATTTTGGAATGGGAATTTGTTCTCTATGTCAAATAAAGTATATATGTAAACGGGAGAGAACTGATGAATATTATTAGCCTTGTTCAAGTATTACATATCTATACAAACGATAAATGTTGTGATAGTTTCTAAAGGTTATATGTTCTACCATTATCAAACATTCCGACGGTCAGTTGTATGTGAAATGGGCGTTTTGATACTAAATTCTCGTATAATTGTAGAACACATCAATTACCTACCGGAGTGGTTACATAAATAACTAAGTAGTAAAAGAGACCAATCTTGTTTTAAAGGTGCTCACGAAAACATTGCAGTATTGATCAAGCATTAAACTGATACCTCGATTTATTAATTTAGCATCATTAACCTGCATGAAATTAATTAAGTAAAAGTTAAAAATAATTGGGATTTTTCATGTTAAACATATTAATGTAATATGCAAATGAAGTTTAATTTGAACTCTATAAATAATGATTAACCATGAATGTCAAATATGCCAGCTGTGTAGATAACTAACGGGATTTTAAAACACGCACACAAAAAAAACAAGTCTGAAGTTTGTCTCTTTTAATGGTGGTATGTATGTACATCAAAGCGAATAGTACGCTAATAAAACACGCAATTTTGAAGTGTATGTTGTTCAATAGCACCAGTTGTGACATTATATGGTCGAAATTGCAATAGTGCTTTCGATCCTGTAATTGGACTTGATTGTTGTAATTGCAAAGTAGCCAGTTATGATCGTTGTAATTACAAATTATTTCCTGCAAAGTTGGCCTGTATTATGTAGTAGCTGTTCGTGGTTACGATGACGTATGCTTCGACTAAAAGAGGTTCTATCATGAGTCCACATGTAATAATTGATTAAATGGTGTTTTACGAAACGTCGACACATAAGTAGGTCATATTGTGAGCAAAAACCGACGAAAGATGAAGAAATTAAGTAGTAATTAAAAATTAATGTAAATATATAAATATAAAACTATTAAAATAAGGGATGATATAGTAGTAATATAAACTATATATGTAAATCAACAAATGCCCGTCAACGGGTATATAAACAAATACATATATATAAGAACACATTATATTGATTTAAATAGTCTGATTTCTTTTAGCAAATCTAAAACAAGACTAAAATCTATAGTATCAAATAACCCTTTCATAGTATTAACATTGTAGTACCTTTGACGCATAGGATCAAAGTCTATACATTCCAGCAAGATGTGTTTGACCGTTAACGGTATAAAGTAGGGTATACATTCTGGTAATTGCTCAGCTTGTAATAAATATGAATGAGTATAACGTGTATGCCCTATCCTGCACCGGGCTAGGACAACTTCTTCTCGACGAATGGGTCTACTAGAAGAACGCCATTCTCCTAGAAACGGTTTCATTGAATGGAGTTTATTGTTAACTGACAAATCCCAAGCGGCTTGCCAAGAGTTACGCATAAATGTGTTAATACAACTTTTAAAATCAATATAAGGTAATTTAGCATTAGATATATGTAAATATAATGCTGTTTTAGCAGCACTATCAGCTCTATCGTTACCACGTATTCCTACATGGCTTGGAAGCCAGCAGACAATACTAACATTATCAACTATAAGAGAATTGTACGTTTCTAAAAGCTGAAGCACAACTGGGTTATCATGTTTCATATTACCCAGTGCTTAAAGAGATGAAAGGGAATCGGAAAAGATTACCACATGTAATAAACGAGTTGGCTAAAATGGTAATATGATGCGACGGCTTACCGAGATCATATCATTTTTGCGAACGAGGTTAATAAATTTAATAATAATTTAGCACGTGTGATTCTATTTAGGATGACCCATGATGTCAAATATTGTCACATAAAGACAGAACACATGCAATGACGTCACGTCATTGACGTTAAGTTATCTCACCAATTTGTTATTGGAACTATTGCATTCACAACAAGTAGAAATAAAAGTCGAACAGGAAATGTATCATTCAAGGACCAAAGTCAACCAAAAACACGCACAGAAAAAACGAAAATTACACAGATGGATTAAAGGCAAGATATTACATCACAAACATAAAAGGGTTGACAATAGGGCTACCGCATTATAACGGTCGTATATATGTACAACCGGAGATATGTTATGTGATAAAAAAATTATGTTGTTCCTGTTCAAATAAACCAAATACTCGAATATTAGATAGAATTAACCTAACACTTATGTTTATAATTATGTATTACAAATTATATATGTAATGATGAGAAACTGTAAAATGTTAAATCAATAAAAATATATCTATCTATCTACCTTTAGCGAACTTGAAACGTGAGAGTATAATAGATAATTAGCGTGAATTATTGAGATTAAACATGCATCTAAGATTATGTGTAATTTACTAAATAATAAAGTATACGCACTATTCCGCTATAGTATTTTTGCCTACTTGCCTTAAACTTATTTTCTCAAGAATTGCTATTGCGTGAAACTGAGAGTTCGGGGACAAAATCGCACGAGTTTCAAACATAATAAGCCAAGTCATTGAGTACCTTCAATGTGGCTTTCTAGGTTATTGTTTTTTATGTATTATATTTACACGAGCATATTTGTGATTTACTTATATTGCCTATTGATGCTGCCTTGTTGGTTATAGATTAGATCATGGCGGGGATTTCTTTATTTACACTGTCCTGTTTTAATGGGATGACAGTAGGGTAAGTTTGAGGTTTGGTTTACCCTAGAACCGGTTTAAACCCCCAGTGGCCTACTTTGCCACTGACGGTTCCAAGGCGGTAGCCCTATTGTCAACCCTTTTGTGTTTGTAATATCGTTTACATGTTTATTACTTTTGCCTTCTTGTTTGTCTGTTTGCGTGTTTGTTTCTGTCTTTTGTGGTTGACTGTCCTCCTTGAATGCTACTTTCCCTGTCCGATCTTTTTATATTTCTTTGACCGAAATGTAGACATCCATAGCACAAATAAATTATATTTATAGATAGTTTTCTTTCTTTCATTGTTTTTCTGTTTGTTTTTTCTCTGTATTAGTTATGCTATATACTATTCGAAATTGTTTGTTTAAAATAGTTGTTGTATGTGCTGTATTGTAGCTTTACTCAATGACAATATTACGCATGCTCTTCTCAATGTAAAGTAGCCACCGCATTGTATAGGCGATGAACATTGTATGATGTTTATGCTGAATAAAGAATTTGCATTTGAATTTAGAAATTGCTTTACTATATACTTGTTTTCCCTCTTTGATTGTGTGATTGTGTGTGTGTTTGTTTGTTTCTGTGTTTGTTTTCAGATTGATCTACTCTATACTGTAATCATATGTAATGTTTGTATGACTCTCTGTATGCGGAGGATATAAAGAATTAAAGAATAACGGTCACTTATACGTATAGCTGCTTGTTGTTGTTTGTATGCTTACGCATGTAGACAGTCCACACAATGGTCATATTGTTACCGATTCCAAGTATTAGTGTTAAGTGCTGCTGCTTATTAACTGAATTGTACTGCTGTTCAAAACCTTAAAAATACATTAACCAAGAGTGTTTCGAGACATCCCAGAGAAAGTGAAGAACACAAAGGAATCAAGCTTAGATTCTTATTTTTCTATTCTGTGTCTGTCCCCATCTAAGGAACATGTCTTAATTAAGGACACACTGAAGATACGTAGTGGCGACGATGAGCCACAAACCCGTGTACTAAGATGAGAAAAATGGTCCTATAGAAATCACGGCACCCAAAAGCAACGGCACCGTAGGTTCGCACGATACCACAAACAAAGAGCAAATTAACTATACAATGAAAGAGACAATACACAACACAAATAATGATGAAGACAGGGTTACCGACTTTGAACGGTCAGTATGAAATATGGCCCACTGGTTAGCTTAAATCGATTACTATGCTATCGACTGGGCCAAATGCGGCAACCGCACTACTTTGTAAAATATTATATAGTATGTGTAACACTTCTGCAGTGGCAGCTAATCAAAACTGCACACGTATATTGATACTCTTAATTTCCACCATTCGTAACATTACTTATTGGTCATGAGCGGTAAGAGGGAGGAGGTTTAACTTCGAAGAAACATTTAAAACACGTCGTACCACATGCACAGTCATACGGAAACATTCGAAGGACACGTGACTTGAGAAAAACAAACGCTCTTTTTGGAAACGATATTGGAGTTACAAAAAAAATGTCATGAGATGAAGGACAGAACGTGAATATTCTATATACTCTACACGTGTTGAAATAACTTTGATAAAATGAAACGTTTTATATTTTTGATTTTATTTGATATTTGTTTTTTCCTGGAGAAAACTCGATGTTCGCCAATACCTATCGTAAGTTACTTTTAATATTACTCTGTTATTTATTGTTTCCAAATAAATGTATAAACAATTGGATTATGTGCATATAAATAATAAGTTATTAGGTTTTACGCGGTGTTACTTATATTTGGGTAAAATGAAATAGAAAAGAAAATGTAATGAAAATGTAATGATTTAACATCAAAGGCGTGGAAAATTAAAAGCGCCTAATTCTAAAAAACAACTTAAGTAATAATTTCCTATCCTGGAATCCTTTAATAACAGATAAAAACTATTAATGGCATTATTGAAATAAAGATGCAAAGGTGGATACATAGATGATACACCACAATGATTCTTTAATTTCACCCTTATTTAACAACAACGTTCTTTAGTTATGTCTTGTATATTTATGTAAGCACAGCCTTTTTTTGTGCCTGTATGCACATTTAAATGTGTTGCATTTTAACAATTATTATGCTGAAACTGGAAAAAAGAAAGAAAAAGAAATACATGTAGCAACAACGGTGCCTTTGAACCTAATCTATCACATTTCTTTTTTTTTCTCTCTCTTTTTTTCCCTTCTTCAAATGTTCATTTGATAAAAAGGAAAACTCATATAATTTAACAAAAGAAATGCAAACATGTTTCTATATTGCGCCTGCTTTTCCGTGAAATGATTGAGCAGAAAACCACTTATGCCTTAACTATGAGGCCAGAGAGGTGTTGCACCTTATATTATTTCATTTATTCACGCATTTTTTTTTAAAGCTCAAGACCAGCATCATATACCGTTTCTTACAGATGTCTTACATAACATTCTTATAACTAGCACATATAGATTCACACCTAGATATACTCTTAAAAATATAACTTGCTTGATTGCCATAAACATAACCACTGCTACTGCTACTACTACTATTACTACTACTACTACTACTATTATAATTACCTTGACTGCGGCTATCTCTACTACTATTACTAGTACTAGCACTATTACTTCTACAACAACAACACCAACTACTACTATTTCTTGTTTCAGAGGATAATAATTATATTCTAAACATCGATACAGTCTTATCTTAAAACAAGAACATATAACAATTTTTACAAAGCTCTAACTTACAATATGTAGTAGTAGCGTTTCATTTATTGTTAACAAGCACAAGTATGCGTACATTGGATGAAACTAAACACCATGGCAGCCATCTAGTACGGCTTATTAATCACAAGTTACATAAGGATTTTAAAAAAAGAATGACTTGTTTGCTTCAATTTTAGTTTTAAATATCTAATACATTTAATACTAACATGATCTATTTTTAATACAAATATGTTAATTTTCATTTTAAAGAATATTTATGTATTTTGTAATCCTCTCTTGAGAAACTGTATTTCTTTTCAACTATTCATTAAGAAATGGGTTATTTCACCTACGAAGATAAAAAAGAGTATGATAATGGACCTTTGGAAACGGCAGAGCACGACACATACGAAATATTGCAGTCTCGGTTTGAGACTGTTCATGAGCGGTAGTGAAAATATACTAGCTACCGCTCACGCCCTCTAGCCCCGGGTTGAGCAGAACTCAATATTCATAAAATCAATAATACACAATTTTAACCATCCAGAAGATGGCATGCATATGGCGGTGGACATGGAAAGCACTACTTCCCCCACTACTTCCCCATGTCGTACGGCGTATGGTCCCAGTATCTAATAAAATTAAATGCCCCGAAGAGCGAAATAAACATAATGGAATTTAGTTGGGAACAGCGGTTATGAAGCCTGCGTATCACAAGTAACAGCCAAAATACTAAATTAAAAAGCAGACAACATATCCTATGAACATTTGAATACATAAAGCACTTTTGCTTATGACATATTTATCAGTTAAAATGATTTTAAGTATTTTTCCGTAGTTTATGCTTATAATTGATGGATATGATTTATGAAAGCAATCTAAAGGTCAAGTAAGTTATAGATTCGAACAAAATATATTACTCAGTTTCGACGTTGCCAGGCATGTTACAAAGTGTATGTACATGAACATGTAAATAATGTTTGTCTTCAACTTAAACATTGATGAAGCTAATTTAATAATTAGTTAATAGCATTACGAAAGCTATAAGAATGAGTAGGAATTGAATGTTAAAACACAAAGAGCACACCTTTAAACACTTTGGAGGGAACGGAACAATGTAAATCAATGCATGTATAACACCTTAAGCACAAACAAGTGTAACTAAAAAAGTGACAATTCAATACTAAAATTATGTTCCTAGCAGATAACTATTTGCAAGTGTGTATGCCTTGATAATAGTTTAAGCTTTAAATAATAAATACAAAACATCTAAAATAACACAAAAATATGCTTACTGACTCTCCAGATTTTAGTGAATCACTAATTCACAAAAAATAGTATAAAGAGTCCAAAAGCATATTTTATAAGTTTTGCTTTTTCTGTACGTAGCAATGATAAAGGCTATGTAACTAAGCTAGAATTCATAATTGGGTGAGTATAATAATCAGTATAATAACCCAAGCCTGTGCATGCTATGTTTACCCTTATCGCACTTAGCAACCAAACTGTAGATCCGATACAGATATACAAAATATTCCAGTAGCAACACATTACCAATATCAAAATCCTCAAAAAAAAAAGTAAAGGTAGTCAAACGGAAATTGTATCATTCACCGAACATGTATTTTAAACAACGTATATATTGGAAATTGTACTAATACACAGCGCATATGCACAAAATTAATACTTAAATTAATACATCAGCTTTAACAAAACGTTAGTAAATAATATTATAAAAAATAAAACGATTAAAATTGAATAATTTAATATTTTACAAAGATATGTTTTGAGGACAGTGGTCCAATAAAATCTTATTGCATAAAATGTGACCAATTGTAGATTTTCACTTGTTAATGTTGCGAAGGGATTATGACCTTTACAATTACGCACAAACACACACACACACACGCTCGTTTGTTTTTCCAAGGAAAGAAGAGTAAATGTATGTCAACATGTTTTACCGAAGCATAACTCCCAATCCGTTCAATATGGTAGTAGATTAAGGGCAAATTGATGTTTTTCAGCTACCATGATGAAAGGATTTGACAAAAACTCTGCATAAAACCTTACCACACAGCATTGTCAGATATAAGTTTATTTATCTTTTTAAAAACTCTTTTGCTGGAGAAACACCTATAATTTTGGCCTGTAACAATATTGAAGCATTCTTCACAAATGTTATTCTTCACTAATGTTTAATCACCTTAGGATATGTTGTTTGCTTTTCAATTTAGTCTTTTGACTGTTACCTATGATACGCAGGCTTCAACACCTCTACTCCCAAATAAATTCCATTTTGTTTATTTCGCCCTTTGTTTTCCCGTTTAGGGCAAAGCGTTTTGTTAGAAACTGGGAGCACACACCGCTGGCCATGGAATTGTGTGAACATACCCCATTGAAGGTTCCATGTTCACCGTCATATATACCATCATCGGGATGGCTCAATTTTCAGTACTATTGACTTTTTAAATATTGTGTTCTGCTCAACCCGGGGCTAGAGGGCGTGAACGGTAGCAAGCACTTTTCACTACCGTTCCTGAACAGTTTTAATCAAATCGAGACTGCAATATTTTGTATTTATCGTGTTCGACGATTTCCAAATTTCTCTTTTCATACTTTTGATATACGACAGTAGCTTTGCCGGTGCAGTGTGGCGGCGGTAAAACGTCTCCCCGTGCTGCAATCAGAACTGTCATTCATTCCACTCTTTGGATATAGCTGAGCCCGATATTTATAGATATCGGTGGTACATTCTCAAATACTTTTCTTTTCTTACTTGAATTTTGAATAGGTGGTTCCACTACTCCAGTCTTTAAAGGTTCTGAGTATTGTTTAATTGCTCTTAGCATATGTTGCCTGCTTTTAAATTTAGTCTTTTGACTTACCTGTGACACGCAGGCTTCATAACCTCTGCTCTCAACTAAATTCCATTTTGTTTATTTTGCCCATTGTTTTCTCGTTTAGGGCGAGCGTTTTGCTAGAAACTGGACCATACGCCGCTGGCCAAGGCATGTGTAAATACCTCATTGAAGTTTCCATGTTCACCGTCATATGCATACCATCTTCGGGATGGCTCAAATTTCATACTATTGACTTTTTAAATATTGAGTTCCGCTCAACCCGGGGCTAGAGGGCGTGAACGGTAGTAAGCACTTTTCACTACCGTTCATGAACAGTCTCAATCAATTCGAGATTACAATACATTTTGTATTTATCGTGTTCGACTATTTCCAAATTTCTCTTTTCAAACTTTTTAGACATTAACACTATTTGGACTTGACAAGAAGTTAGTGAAGCAACCTATATTCTTATTAGATAATATACTGAATGACTTTAAAATCCCCTATATACATTAATGTTTGGTATTCATTAGAGTTAGATGTTCATATACCAAATGTATTATTAGCGTATTTGTAAACTTTCCATGATTTAAATCACAATGTACCGACACATCTATGTAAGAGGAGTACAATTTACATAACAAATGGTTGATTTGGTATTCTGTTCCTCAATGGAGATACCATTTTGGAAATGATACAATATGCGTTTTTAAAGTCGTTATTTTCGACAGGTATGATACTGCTGTTTATAGACAAATTGTTGGTATCCCATTGAATACAAACTGTGTACCTCTTGTCGCAGTTTTATTTTTGTAGTGCCATAACATATATACTCAGATGCCATCGAAGCTTTTATTATACATTGATATATTACATATTGATAACCATTTCTTTTCTAGTATGGTAATAATAACTATCCTGAAGAACTTCAACTCAGCAAAGCTAATATTTCTGGTACTGTCGCTTTTTTCCTCGATTTACCTCTTTCGATTGAACATGAAGAAACAATAAGCAAAATCTATAACAACAGTGGTGATTGTAATTTTGACATTGTTAATTTCCCCAACCTAGACGGGATTTTCCACGAGAAACTTCTCATGGATATGTGGTTCTCAACTTATTCGTTTTTCTAAAGCTTCTAGTCCAGTCGATGACTTACATTTGCAAACTTTGTGTAACTAAAAAGCTACTCCATCAAGACCACCGTTACCATAAAATTCGAAAAAAAGTACTTCTTAAAATTGTGTCATCGCTATACTGATCTACTTTTTAAATATATAAAATATAAAAGTTGCTGAAGGTAGTTAAAGAACTTTTTTGCGACAAGGACTATCACAACCTGACGTTTATGTTGACCTGTTCAGCATCACTTTCATAAATCATTTTTAAATGTTAAGACAGTTTATCAAAATATCTTAGGACCCTAACATTTTACAACGGACTACATAGTTTGATCACTTAACAGTTGTTTAACTACTTTGCTTCCATATGGCCTACTGACCGTTCCAAGTCAGTAACCCTGTATTCACCACTCTTTGTGTTGCCTATTGTACTGGTCATTGAATATTTATTTTGCTTATTTCATTTAGTTTATTGTACAATGCGGATGCGCTTAGGTGATGTGGTTTCTATAGGGACATTTGTTCTAATGTGTTTAATTAAATTATCTTTAAAGCACTGACATTACATATATATATATATATATTACCTAGAGTAAATGTGTACACACACACACACACACACACACACACACACACACATTTATTCACAAAACAGGGACATATAATAAAAATACTACTACTACTAATAATACGAGCAAGAAATTGTTTAACTTGTGACCATATGTTTGACGTAATAATGCCATGGTTGCGTTTAGAATACATACACATTTGTATTAGTGACGAAACAAGACATTAATGAATCATTTTCTTTAATTTATACATTACGAAATCGACTAAATAAATTTGATTGTCTTGCGCTGACAACAGAATCAAAACATAGTCCGCTAGTAAATGCCGTGAGAGAGAGACACGCTTGAACTAACTTATTGAAACATCACAGCGGGTGCCAAAGTTGTTTGCTATTTAACGATGTAAGTTCAGTCGTCCGCCCTAGTAACGGATGCTGACGTTAACTGACATAGCAATAAAAGACATATTAATGTTTGCAACTGTCAACATGATTCTAAGTGCTGTCGAACAAGTCTAGACTATTATTTCAAACGAACACATAGTCCGTCTCATAGCAGTCATGATAATTCTAGAACACGAAAGTCACAAACCAAAAGCATGACTGTTCACCGCAATACATTCTGAAAACATCTAGACAAAATAGGAGTGATAAGACCTTAAGATTGTGCGATGACCGGACAGATTGTGGACCGTATGATGATGTCTAGCTAAATCTTTATAGGACTGTAGCGTTTTACGTTTGTCTTTAATCTCTTCTAGTCGCACCCTTTACGGTTTATTCCCTTGTTGCACTGGCTTCTGCCAAGTCACTGAGTACTTACTTTGTGGCTTTCTGGGCTTTTTCCTTTTATTTTTTATATTATATATTCATGATCATTTATGAGTTTTACTTGTATTGCCTATTAATGCTGCCTTGTTTGTTAGAGATTATATAACCTGGCGGGGATATATTTATTTACACTGTCCAGTTTATTGGGATGACAATAGGGTAAGTGTGAGATTTGGTGCGCCCTAGAACCTGATTTAAACACCCAGTAGCCTTTTTTTCCCACTGACCGTTCCATGGCGGTAGCCCTATTGGCAACCATTTTATGCTTGCGATGTCTTATTTTGCCTTTTTATTCATGTTTAAAGTTGTTCTTTGTTTCTGTTTGTGTTTGTGGTTGATCGTCCTTGAATGCTACTTTTCCTATTCTATTTTTATATCTACTTTTAAATATACCGCTTATTGTAACTTGTTACCAGTAATGTCAAACTGAGAGATTTCAGTTTTTTTTAGAACTTCGAAAACAAAATTAGCTAAGAATATGTATTTATGTAAGTGATTTAACGTCACGTTTAGCACTATGTTAGTTCTATCATGACGGCCACATTTGTGAGCTCAACCCTC
Source organism: Cyrtodaria siliqua (assembly GCA_037043455.1). NCBI lineage: Eukaryota > Metazoa > Mollusca > Bivalvia > Adapedonta > Hiatellidae > Cyrtodaria > Cyrtodaria siliqua. The sequence continues at coordinate 14,711 of JAWPHD010008599.1, read as the reverse complement.
AAATTTATCGTGCTGCCACAATGGAATACCTCGTCGTAATCATAAGACGTGATTCCCAACCCAGTCACATTATTCTAGCACCGGGCCGAACGCTCACAGCTCTACCATGTATATGCTGAACGTCAAAAAAGGGAGCTAACAATACCATTTGTATTAAGTATTTATTGTGGCCCGATTAACCAAATTAATTGACATCAGTTGAAAACTGAAACACTTTGTTTCCTATAGAGTTTAAAATATACTGCTCAAAATTTGCTAAGGATCTTTTTTTTTGCTGGCTAAAGTTCTTGCTGAAATAAACAGCATTATTTCTATTTTACATGAAATTATTCAGGGCAGTGTATGGTCATGTGATCTCATGACTTGATTCAAATTGTGGAATTGCTGAAGTATCAATGAAATTAATATCGTTATTGTGAATTAATTTCTAATAATATTCTATGGAAAAATAAAAGTGATCCTTAGCCAATTTTGAGTAGTATAACATAAATTGACAACGGGTTTACCCAACAAAGAATGCCTAGACTACAACAACACCGACAACGTGCTGATTTAGCAATATCGCACGCGAGTTGCTTCGTTAAATCACAAACAATATCTGCTTCCACTTATCATAGCCACCAGCCATGACGATAGGTTCGTAATCGACTCAATTCGGGACCATCCACACTTTTCGACTAACAACAATGCTGCAAATAGTCTGGAACATGGATGTGTAATTTCATCTGGCAACCACACTTTAATTATATACTTTAGTAATAAAACGTGGGAGGCAAGGAGAAAGAAGGGATAGATTGGTGGGTTTTTTATTTACTCATTTTGGGTTTAACATAAAAGTATCATGTTTACCAAGAAATTAACCTAACCGCAAACAATACTGACTTAGGTTGTAATGAATTGCATTCAATTATTTTGTGCTAAGCCACACCTTCGACCACCCAATGTAGTGAACATGTATGCGGACGGACGTATATATGGACTTAAGTATGGACGGATGTTCTCTTCATTCCCAGAACGTTTTCGGTCTTGGGATGAAACGATATAGAATATTTTCTTCTGTAAGTTATTTTTTCTGTAAGTTGTGATAATGTCGCATCCTGGTCAATACACTAGAATGTATTTGCCTTACATTATACGAGACATATTAGGAGAAGGGTAAACTATAGATACCCGAAAACCCCATAGTCTCCGCTCCTCCGAACAGCCAACTGTTAAATGAAAGCGACACTAATTCCACTTACTGCATATTATATTCTCTCCCCTCCCACACTTGTTTTTATTCCATTTTGAATGATTGCAACTTGTACTTTGCATGCTTTAAAATTCCGTCATTACTCGACAGTCGTGCTGGAATAGAACTCGTGCCACTAATTGACGTAATTGTTAGCTTTAAATTATCCCAAACTAAATTGTATCTTTACTAGTCAATCTTATTCCTTAGATTTATTGAACATTATGTTGCATTATACCAAATTACTGAATATAAAAGTGTGAATGCTAGGGTTCATAATTCGCGTTACGAATCGTAAACATAAAACAGAATGCAAATTGCAAGACAATCTTTCTGAGTTAAAAGCGAAATAAAGACAAAATTTAAACAAACACGTAATGGAATGATTGACGGTTGCTCATTAATAATCTTTTGCTGGCATAGACCTTTCAGTTCAATTCAACTGAAATTATTTTATTCCAAGATTTACATATGTAAACAGCAATGGATGTAAAGAAATACAACACATGTAACAATCATTATGACGAGTAAGCGACAGAGGAGAGAATGAGGGATAATTCACGACAGTCTGTGATAATATAAAGTTAGACACGTACTTTAAAATTAGTGACTTATAAGGGTAAATATATAAATAAATATCTAAATTTGAGCAACGTTATACCGTGCCTATAACGTGGGAGAACAACTTTCACATATGATGTTGTTTTTTAGCTCTACTGGCCGAAGGCCAGCAGAGCTTATGGGATGCCGAGTTGTCCGTCGTCCGTCCTTCGTCCGTCGTCCGTTGTCCGTCGTCCGTCGTCGGCGTTAACTTTTGGCTCGTTAAGAGGATAGGGCCTTCATTTTTAATCCGATCTTTACCAAACTTTAACAGGTTGTTAATATCAATGAAAGCTCGGATGATTTCGAAAACCAGCCAGATCGGACAAGTAACAGCGGAGTTATGGCCCTTGATTTAGTTAAAAATGCTATATTGCTATATTTTGCCTCGTTAAGACGATAGGGCCTTTATTTTTCATCCTATCTTTACCATACTTTACCACATTGTTAATATCAATGAAAGCTCGGACAAGTTCGAAAACCAGCCATATCGGACCAGTAACAGCAGAGTTATGGTCCTTGATTTAGTAAAAAATGCTATATTGTTATATTTTGCCTCGTTAAGACGATAGGGCCTTCGTTTTACATCCTATCTTTACCAAACTTTACCACATTGTTAATATCAATGAAAGCTCGGACAAGTTCGAAAACCAGCCATATCGGACTAGTAACAGCGGAGTTATGGCCCTTGATTTAGTTTAAAATGCTATATTTTGCATCGTTAAGACGATAGAGGTTTCATTTTTCATCCGATCTTTGCCAAACTTTAGCAGATTTTATGACTTTCTTTTTTTATATTATTATATATTTTTTTTTTTTTTTTTTTTTTTTTTTTAATTTTTATTTAGCTCTATGTTGGACCAGTCGGACCAGAACAGTAACAGAGGAGTTACGGCTCTTGATTTAGTTAAAAGTGCTATATTTTGCCTCGTTAATACGGTACAGCCTTCATTTTTCATCTGATCTTTTCCAAACTTTACCAGATTCTCTAGTTATGGCCCTTGATTTAGTTAAAAAGCTGTTTTTTGCCCGAAACTTTCAAAAAAAACGTAAATGGCAGTCAATCGCTTCATTGATGTAATAAGAGCCGTGTTAGCCAGTAGAGCGTCCACAGGCCCTCTTGGGCCTCTTGTTTACCTTTGAAATAGGCACATTTATCACGAGTTATTTTGACATTATTGGTTTATTTGTTTATTTGTTAAGAGAAGTCAAACAACGGGGAGAGGTTCTCTATAAGCATTTTGCTTTCGTTCCAATCCATTTACCTATTGTATGTAACAATTGTATAATGCGTTATCTTTGAAATAAAATATGTTCAAACCAAACAACGGGGACACGCTATTGTCAGTATCATCGTTAACCATAATGTACTGAACATACGCAAACATACAAAATACTCATACACATTTACACTATTCATTCACTTGAAATAAGTCAAAACATAAACATATAATTAAATCATACATATTTACAATAGTCATTTGAAATAATCCGTTAAGCCACGTGTGTCAAATTGTATGGAATCAAATCGGATGAATGTCATGTCAATACCATGCTCTGCGGGTTTAATGCGACTTATTTATTTTGGAATTTAATTTAAAAATATAAACCGTGATTATTTTTGTAAATTTGCCCGCAGTTAAGGATTACAATTGCAAACTGGAAATGAATATCTGTAATGAGAAATTGTTAATATTGCGTTTTAAAAATATTAAGCAATGTGACATTACCCGTTTTGATGCAAAGTGGTTTTCTTCGTTTGAAACCTTGTCATATTGATGATTTGAAGTATTTATGTTTAATTAAATAAACGAAAAACAACAACAATGATGCTGTAACAGGCATCGCTCTATATTACGGGAGTAGTGTACTTAAAACATAAGCATTTTGTATTTATTTGTTGTACTTTTACTAGTGTAAGTCAAGGATTTTTGGCTGAAGGAAAAGAGTTCATACTCACAGATATTTGTTAAATTAATATGAAGATATTTAAATAAAGCTGAACGTATACAGATATATTGATAGAATGTATGAAATGGACACGAATTTGGTCAGAAATTCAGTCACAAAAATGTTACACGTAAAGCATATTATTTAACGTGTTAACGGTAACGGATTTTTTTCTCTCAAGAATTCGTATACTCGATGTGAGGACTATCACAGCATGACATATTTTGACGTGATTTAAAAACTTCGTAAGATCCTTGGTAATGATCACTTTCATACAATTGTTATTACACTTGTTAGAACATTCACCAAAAGCGGTTATGACCGTATCATTTTGCAACGCACTTCATGTTTAGTGATTGACCCATTTACAGTTTGACACAATACTTTCCTCTTTGATTGTGCGAAGTGTAAACTATAGATACTCGAACACCACCCCATGGTCTCCCCTCCTCCGAACCACCAACTGTTAAATGGAAGCGATACTAATTCCACTTATTACATATATTGCCCCCACACATTTGTTTTATTCCATTTTAAATTGTTAAAACTTGTACTTTGAATGCTTTCGAATTGCGTCGTTACACAACACTCGTGCTAGAATAGAACTCGTGCCACTAATTGACGTAAATTTATACCAAACGTAATCGAATCATTACTAGTCAATCGTATTCATTAGATTTATTGAACATTATGTTGCATTATATCAAATTACTGAATAAATGTGTGAATACGTAGATGCTCAATCCATTCCACGAATCGTAAAACTAAAGCAAATTGAGAGAAAATCTTTCCGAGTACCGTATTAAAAGCGAAATGAAGACAAAATTGAACACGTAAGGGGATGTTTGACGGTTGATTATCATTTATATGTTCTGACATAGAGATTTCAAATTGTACACGTTATTTATCATTAAAGAGACACACGGCAATTTTGAGTATTGTTAAATCACCCTTAGGTTTTTAATTTGAGTTTATAATTTATTCTTTTGACTTACTTGTGACACGCAAGCTTCATAACCGCTGCGAAAAAGTAACGAATTTAGGAATTTCCGCTATATATTGTATATACTGCACACTTATTTCCACATAATATTCCAAAGAAAAAAATGCAGTCAGTTGGAGAAAGGACACAAATGTGATGGTGTAGTTTAATCCCAGTACACTTTGTACCAAGAAATTCATGATTGTTGAAGTTCCTTTGAAAAACTGAGCCATTTTAGTTCTATATTTGACGTTTGTTTGTTTGTTTGTATGGTGTTATTACGTCATTTTCAACACATGTAAGGTTATATAATTATGACGCTCGATTTTTTTTTGTGGCGGAGGCAGACCAACCACTTTTCCTGGGTATAACCAGTATTGTACGACTCCCACCATCCCTAAGAATTTAACGTAAAGAGTTTGAAAAAAATTGCATCCTAAATTTGCTCACATGCTTGAGCCAAACGCTTACTCTGTCAATAATGAAACCTTGAAAGAATACTATTTGCTGTGTTATGTGTTGTTTTAATTTGTTTCCGAAAGGAAAGGTCTTACTTAGCCATGTACCATTCGATTAACAGCAGCAATATAGCGAAAATTCACGAATTGCGTTTCTTTTCCGTTTCAGTATAACTGAAACGATATACCACGATAGACAAAAAAATACACCACATAACAAATGCAAGAACAAACATGCACAATCTGTATTATTTTCACAACCACCTTGGCCGAGGAACCGCCGAGTAACCTACAAACGCCACCTTTGTACTTCTATGTGTCCTTATACAGAAAATAGTTTATCTTCCAGGGCCATATTCCTCTGCTGTTGTTAGTTCACTTTGTTCTTAACGATAACTGGTCAAGTAAGCAGCACTTGACGACTCGGGTGACATAATATAAAATCAAGGAAAAGCTAGTCTACACATTCATGGCGGAATTCAATTTGCACTGTCATTATAACTACTGTATGTGTAGTAAAGATGTCAAAACAAATAGGGTGTAATTGTTCAATAATATACATGTCATCGTAACTGTCACAATAATATACTTGTCATCGTAACTGTCACCATAAAACATTAGCGGTAAAGGGTTATGGCAGTAACAAATATCCAGTCTAGCATTTTTTGATGCTGCGAAGGATTAGTGGTAGTGCGTCCCTTTCGCATGCGCGAGTTCGTGGGTTCTAGCCTTGACTAGGCATTCCCAAATATTTTTAAAGCACTACCAGCAGCCCCTTTGCTTGACGTTCACCATAAAAAGGGTACTACTGTGATTGGTCAGTATAATGTGACCGGAAGTAATTGGTCTGCGGCGTGGAATTCCGGAATTGCAGTACTAACAGGTTGAGGATTGAACTCATTGCTATATAAGTAGACACCGTCGAAATATAACCGAAATAGTGTACATACAACGTAAGCACGGACGTACACTAAAACACGTGCGCACGTAAGCATATCACACGCGCGCGAACGCGCACATGAGCGCGCGCGCACATGCACACAAACACACACATATATATACACACGAGCTTATTAAGTCATGTAAGGTATCAACCTCCGTTCAGTGATATTCCACCCACCACACAAATCACGTGACGATAGCTGAGGTCATGTAATGCTTGGTACAGAAAACTCTTGCCGTAACCAACAGGCAACCAATTCACCTTCGAGAAGATGTTGAAAACATTCAACCTGTTTTGGCTTGGGTGTAATCACTTTATTACATTTACGCACAGCTTCTGTAATGGTCTCAACGGAATACATGTGTGTCTACAAGTAACCGGTGTGCATATAAAATATATATTCGCTAAAATAGATTTTTTTTATATAAATAAATTATTTTTGTAACCAGATACTGTTTTTTTTTTACTATTTTCTAAGTGAAATATTGACCTAAAAATATTTAACCAAAAATTAAACTTAAACTTAATTTGTGTGGTGGCAGTGGTTACTGTAACAGAAAAGGGGAGTAACCACTGCGGGGAGTTTGGTAAGGTATTGGTAATTTTGATTTTTCTTAAAGAGGCTGAGGATATAGTCCGAGCAACACCCTTTATATTCACGTTCTGAAATATCTGGGAAATTTAGAAAATGCTAAAATTATGAATTATCGTTTCGTGTGAATATCATATCAAGACTATGTTCTGCGGATTTATTGCGACTTATTTATTCTGGAATTTAATTAAAAAGTGTATTTCTTTGTAAAATTGCATGCAGTTAAGTAGTATAACAACGGCTGACTTGAATTGAAACTCTGTAATGAGAAATTGTTCATACTGCGTTCTAAACACATTTATGTAAAACATAGCCTATAGTTAGCCATGTGGCATTTCAAATTGTTATTACACGTTTTGATGTAGTTTTCTTCATTTTGAAGCATGCCAGAATGATAAATTGACGCATTTATGTCAATTAAATAAACGAAAAACGATTATTAGTCACGCAATGACCATAGAAGATTGGAATATTAAGCAATTGTGGGTCATAAAAATAAAACTAAGACGGGGCAACTGCTCAAAATTACTATACTTTTTTCGGTTAAATGTACTTATTATGCAGATATGTATTATTATGTAATAGGTGACCAAATAAATGTTGCTTTAATCTGTAAAATCAGACGGAATACTTCGGTGTTGATTGTGGGTAAAACGTGTGACGCATAACACGCCATGAAGGGAAACCAATATGACGACGTCAGCATCAAGCATGTCGTTGTTTAATATACGTGCATTATGAGTTAATTTGGCAGTTATAATTTGTCAATTATATGTCATTCGAGATAAATATTTTTTTTTTTTATAATTGTATACACTAAATAAAAAAGATCGGAAAATGTCTTGTTCGTTCATCTATAATTTCTCAGACATTGTGTTATGGTATTTAGGTTCATTCTGTATTTATTTGCTTGTGCTAGCGACCTGAGAGGTGTTGCACTTAAAGTTCCCTGGCCATGTTTTGTTTCATGAACATGTTTATGTTTATTTAAGTCGAAATCAATACACACCAATATATATTTGCAATTCACACATTGCAATATCTGTAAAAAGCGTGAATAAGATTTTATTTGATGACGTAGAAAACTTTGAACAGGTAAATTAATCCATAGGTTAATGTATTTATCAATTATCTGGCAATAGTTGTGCAGCTATACAAGTCAGATTTAGCTCATGCAGTCACGCAGTGGTAAAAGTAGTATCTACGTCATGCAAATAATACTTATTTTTACATACAACTTAGTAGCGGTTTTAAATATATGTTTCTCTCTGGGACTATCAAGAAATGTTTAAGAGTTAAATTTGTTAATTGGTAATACTACAAAAAGGGTGGCCATTCATCTTTAACATTACTCTCATGAACAGACTCAATACAACCGAGTCAGTTACGTTTGTCTCTTGTTTGTGTTTGTTGCTTCCAAGGGATCTCCATTTCAGTATTATTTTATAATGCAAGACACGGATGAATTTTGGCTGAAAAAAGAAACCGTTTATAATCACACATATGTGGTAACTTACTCTTGAAGATATATAACTAAAGCTGAAGGAAGTTTAAATATTATATTGAAATAATATATGAAATGCACACGAATTTGGTCGGAACTACAAAACATGTTCAATGTAAAACATAGATTATTTAAATTGTTAACTTTTGACGTTGTTTGTTTTGGGGGAGGGGTTTGTTGTTGTTTTTGTCAGACCTCATATACTCGATATGAGGACTCTTATGTTGACGTGATTTGCAGACTTCGTAAGCACCTTAGCCATGATCACTTTCATACAATCTTTATTAGATTAAACTTGTTAGACATTTTATCAAAAGCGCTTATGACCCTATCATTTTCTGAATGTTTAGCGGTTGACCTATTTACAGTTTGCCACTATGTTTTCCTCTTCGATTGTGCGATGACCCGACAGACTGTGGACCCTATGATGACGTCTGCCTAAATCCTAAAAGGGATGGTGTCTAATCTTGTATTGTCATGCCCTTAATGGTTTATTCATGTGTTGCTCTGGTTTCTGCCAAGTGTTTGCGTACTTGCTATGTGGCTTTCTAGTGTTGTTGTTTTATATTCGTATAACCACGATCGTCTTTGTGTTATACTTACATTGGCTATAACCGTTTTGAACTTGACTATCAAACTTGTTTAACGGCAGCTATCGACAATAATTATAATTCATGTATTTCCTGTTTAATGCTATATTAATGACAAAAACACAAAAAAGAACAAACACAAAATACAAAAACAACAACAACGACAACACCATAAACAAAAAGGAACTTGATATTGCTATTATGGTAAGTTTATATGATACAATCAGTATTTCCTTTCACCTCTGTGAACCGTTTTGTATTTTCCCGTTTCTGTAGTGAAGGAATATGACGATTTTCTAAATCTATTAAGAACTATTTTCGATTATTTCTCCATAATACAGTCTAGATAATAGTTGTGTTTAAACCGTGCTACAAGCGATAGTTAGTAAAAGCATATACGAATTATTAATAGCTGCACAGTTAGTTGTTGTTTGTGTCATCGATAAGTTTAGAAAGTGAGCTTAATAACATAGTATACAACTATACTGAAGAGAAAAAGAAACGCAACTCGGGAATTTCCACTGTATATTGTATGTACAATATGCTGATGTTAATCAAATGGTACATGGCTACGTAAGACCTTTCCTTTCGGAAAAATAGACGAAAACAACACAAACACAGCAAATTGTATTCCTTCAAAGTTTCATTATTGACAGAGTACGCGTTTGGCACAAGCATGTGAGCAAACTTAGGATGCAAAATTTTGCAAACTCTTTACGTTAAATATAGAACTGAAATGGCTCAATTTTTCAAAAAAGAACTTCAACATTTATGAATTTCTTGTTACAAAGTGTACTGTGATTAAAACGTCTATACCATCACAGTTGTGTCCTTTCTCTAACTAACTGCACATTTTTTTTTACAAACATCTTGGAATTTCTTTGGAATATTATGTGAAATTAGTGTGCAGTATATACCATATATAGCGGAAATTCCCGAGTTGCGTTTCTAATTCCTTAGAATTCAATGGTTAGAATACTGACCCGAGAAGAGTACTATTGCACGAGGCGGTACGCCGAGAATAGTACCCTTCAAGGGTAAGTAGTTACTCCCGAGGATATATTATGATATACAATAATAACATAAGTATGCTTTCTGCAAAGATAATAATCTCATTAAAATCAAATCCTAATTACGCTTTGATACTCTCTGCTATAGGATTTGACAACACTGCCTTGGAGGTCACGTCAGGTCGGCCTTTCAGTTAATCAATATTCATGAGAAGATCATCTAAATTCAATCAATGAAATCGCGCGTTTTATATGCAATTCAGATGATGTTCGAGTGAACTGAACAAAGGAAAATCCACATAAAACACGTATGTCCGAAAAAAGATAAAGTCGCCGTGTGTTAATGCTGTGGATTGCACGATAATTTCAAAGAAATGCACTAAATGGCATGTTTTACAGTAAGAATACGAACAAAATCATGTTTTTTTGAAAACATTCGGAACATTATATTTGTATCTGAAAAATATATATTCTACCGAGATTATTGCAACATTAGAATTTCTATATAGTGCGTATTAATACATCTGGCCCGCTTAGCTCAGTTGGTAGCGAGACTTGCGACGTTCTATTATTATTACCCGCGAGTGTAATTTTAGTGTGGGTTACGAGTTCAACCCTAAGAAACGGTACCTCTTTTTTGTACCTCTATTAAATTCTGTCAAACAATCTTGGTTTTATTCAGCAAATATGCAATAATGGTTGATGGTTATGTTTGTCAACGCATTTTATGTGTTTTATAAGCTAAAAGTTACGGACATTTCCTCTTTCAATACCGAGCGTAGACTGTTCCACATCTTTTGACTGAAAAGCGACATGCGCAGTGAAGCAGTCTATACCGAGCATATACTGTGTTGGCTAATCGTAAGGTCAATGTAGAATAGCGTAGCGTGATAAAGGGTCTGATTTTAATGAGATTGCATAGATAAATACCTTTCATGAAATTAATTAAACTATTTATTTATACATCGTAAATACTTAGTAATAGTTACTATTTGTTTATACAAATAAGATCCGCGTCCTAACACAAACCACGGTATATATTTATTTCGTTAAACATTAGTCAATTGAACATTATAAGATGACTTATATGAAAGGAACCAGGAACGTTTTATAGGACGCCAGCTAGCTATATTTCTCTCACATTTCTATAAAAAGGTCGCCGTTTAAAGCACCGGACAATAAATAAGTATATGAATAATACATAAATGTAATGATCTTTTATAAAAATGCTTTTAAAAAATGCGCGTGAATCCTTGCCAATGCATCTTAAACCATGGGAAATGTGCTCATAGTAAACAGCAAACCGTTTGTGAACCGAACCTAAAAACGGGACAGAGGCACGCGGTACTATTTATTTACAGCGTAGAACCCAACATTTCACATGTTTACTTGTATGATAGCGTGTAATACATCTGATACTATAACCCCCTATCAGTCAATATCAACTTCATTTTCATAATTTGAGACGATGGAAACAAGCATCTTATAGCTCTCCTTGCAATTGATTTGGATAAATGGTCTAATTAACAAACCATAACATCGCGGAACTCTAGATAAGCGATATCATTATTCTATAGGATAGTATCACCTTCACATAATTAAGTAGACTTATACATGGTCAAGCAGTGTTTACAATTCATTATTGGGACACATATCATGGTTAGGTGACAAGAGATAACATTGAATGAGAGCAGCGTCGCTGACAAGTGAAGCTATTGTCGATATGTGGCATCGAGCTATCGAGATTACGCGCTGACAGTTTCCTGTAAATAACACCAACATAAAACAACACAATTAATAATAGATACGTACAGCTAGGCGGATCAATTTTATTCTTGAGCGGTCTTTGCTCTCATAAATTTCTGAATCACGGTGGGAAATCAAAGGCACCATAACGCTATTGTTATGCGTTAAAATTGTCACCGTGCATTTTCCGTTACGGTGCCCAGCGCAGAAATTGTCGTCAAAAGGTGAGTGTGAAATTGTGTTGTTTTTTATCAAGACGTTTTATGTCCAATTCCCCAAAATCGGGGAATGTCATTCCGGACAAATATGTCCAACCTTTATTTTGAAAGCAAAATAATTGATAAAATGCCAAAATCTAATCGTGTAGAGCGTTTGGACTTTGCAAGAGTTCATTGTTGATTTGTCAAAATCAGAATTTTGTGACCATTCTTCAACGATCTGCAGGTACACGCTAATATTTGACCTTCATACAGCTGTGTAATGAACAGACGGATGCTCTGGTATAAAAAACTGAATATTATATGACATATAAAATGCTATAAACCCATTTTTTGAAACTTCGTGGTGCCCAGGTCGAGACTATGGTGCCCAGGTCGCGACATGGTGCCCAGTGCAAATAACTTTAAAAGAAAGAAAAAACGGTCATATTTGATAAAATATACACAGGTATCCACTAAATAAATATTTGAATTGACTTGACCTGTGTTAAAATGTGTTTGTGGGGAAACTTAATTCAACTTCAAACAGCTAAATTATCCAATAAGTCCATCCCTCCACAATCCCTGCTTTTTGTTTCGAACTCCGTTCATGTTCCAATTAATTATCCACCAAATAGTCTCTATAGGACATAACTATTTATTTAGTGGATACCTGTGTATATTTTATTAAATGTGACCGTTTTCTTTTTCTTTTAAAGTTACTTGCACTGGGCATCATGTCGCGACCTGGGCACCATAGTCTCGACCTGGGCACCACGACGTTTCAAAAAATGGGTTTATAGCATTTTATATGTCATATAATATTCAGTTTTTTGTACCAGAGCATCCGTCTGTCCATTACACAGTTGTATGAAGGTCAAATATTACTGTAGACCTGCAGATCGTTGAAGAATGGTCACAAAATTCTGATTTTGAAAAATCAACAATGAACTCTTGCAAAGTCCAAACGCTCTACACGATTAGATTTTGGCATTTTTTCAATTATTTTGCTTTCAAAATAAAGGTTGGACATATTTGTCCGGAATGACATTCCCCGATTTTGGGAAATTGGACATAAAACGTCTTGATACAAAAAAAACACACAATTTCACACTCACCTTTCGACGACAATTTCTGCGCTGGGCACCGTAACGGAAAATGCACGGTGACAATTTTAACGCATAACAATAGCGTTATGGTGCCTTTGATTCCCCACCGTATTCAGAGGTTGTCTCACGTGGTCTTGCTTGTTTTTGATTTCTAGAGTTATATTCCACCCTAATAATACCACCATATAATATCACCATTTGGTGTTTCCTTGTGTTGGTCTACTTGGCATGTTACTAGTTGGCATAAACTTCTGTGATTGTTGAGTAATTTCAGAGATGTAATGTGTGATTTGATATATATATATATATATATATATACTATCGTTTCTAGCATGATTTCCAAACTGACTGATGCCATTGTCCATATAAAATGACATGCAAACGGATAAACAAGAAATGTTGTTTATTTTATGACATGCAAATAATGTCAGAAACAATCCGTATATGAAACTAACCTTTCCCTATTAACCTACATAGATCTGACGTCAACACCTGCAAACTCGCCAGGTCGCCAGTCGCAGAAATCACTTTCATGCGAATCGTTTTGTAAACCAGAATCAACACAATTCATATAAGCCGGTTGGTTTATTGTTTATAAACATCAACTTCTGTTTGATGTGTATCTATTGTATCGTTGTACCGAGATGTATATTATACTTCTGTTTGATGTGTAGCTATTGTATCGTTGTACCGAGATGTATATTATACTTCTGTATGATGTGTATCTATTGTATCGTTGTACCGAGATGTATATTATACTTCTGTATGATGTGTATCTCTATTGTATCGTTGTACCGAGATGTATATTATACTTCTGTTTGATGTGTATCTATTGTATCGTTGTACTGAGATGTATATTATACTTCTGTATGATGTGTAGCTATTGTACCGTTGTACCGAGATGTATATTATACTTCTATTTGATGTGTATCTATTGTATCGTTGTACCGAGATGTATTATTAAACGCATCAACAATGTTTCACTAGCTAGCAGGTGACAAACACAACATAAACTCTCATAACAGTATAAACACAAATTTGCGAGAAGTGGTGTACAGTTATATTCTGTAGTAATACCAACAACCTGGCGATAAACTATCTTGTCATTTTTACAAGCTATGCAACTAGTTTCTTCTCTGGCAACTATATGTTGGTTACGTTGAATTAATTTTCGTTGATCATATAATGTGGTAGAGTTGTATTCAGTCCGAGTGAGGTTTGATGCACTCTAGAACCTGGTTTAAACCCCACTGACCGTTGCAAGGCGGTAACCCTATTGTCAGTCCTTTTATATTTGTGATGTCATATCTTGCCTTTTATTCATCTTTGTAATTATTACTTGCTTCTGTGCGTGTTTTGGATTGACTGTGGTCCTGTAATGCTACATTTCCTGTTCGACTTTTATAACTACCATTTTACTCTCTCAAAAATGGCCTATGAAAATACTAGCATTAAGAGTAGGTACTTTTTATTTTTGCTCAGCATATGAGTATGAATACAGCTTAATGGTCCATTTTTAATCAAACACGTCCAAGTTAAAAGCCACTTTATTTACCGTGATTTGCTCACACAAAAAATGCAAATACATGAATTTTGAAAAACTTGGAAAATTATGAAGTACTCACCAGATATATTGTCTTTTATTCATCTTTATAGTTGTTGTTTCGTTTCTGTGTGTGTTTGTGGTTGACTGTCGTCCATGGATGCTACTTTTCCTGTTCGACTTTAATACCTACTTTTAAGGGAGAATTGACCTATTCGAAAATTTAAGGGTACGCATATTTGAAAATTTGAAGATA